>JAHDVE020006497.1:0-30253 GCA_022606495.2 Halesus radiatus | reverse complement strand
TATGTACGGTGAAGCTCATCTTTGTTTTGACATATGATATTCTAACCTCAAAACTCATCAAAACCGACCGGTCATAGATTTAGAGCATTTTTTCAGGCTTTGAAAAATTAAAACTTTGAAAATTATTTTAACTATGAAAACTAAATTGTGAAAAAAAAAATCCTGGAGTTCCTTTTTGTGATTATGATTTATTTAGAATAGACGAGCTATACAGGGCTCAAGGTTTTATGTACATGGATATAAATGCATAGTTTAAAAATATATATATATATATATAGAGATCCCCTCTCGTACTATGTTGATCAGACGCGACGGTACGCCAGGAATTTGTTGATCCGTTAGAATTTGTTGATCCACCCTAATTTGTTGATCCAATACCAAAGCAGGCATATAAACGTTGATCCAAAAGATCAACTTTCGTCACATAGATTTTACTGTAAACCACGCCCATTTTTCCATCACATATACATTTTACACTTTTCCCTTTGTTGATCCGATTTGAATGAACCAATCAGGACGCTTTGTTTATCGAAGGCGTGCACGTGGTCCTTCACCGTGCTCATTTGTTGATACGATTTAAATCAGAGTGCTTTGCTTATCAACTGGTATATTTGGTTCTTAGCGAGTATGGGTACCGCCGCCCCGGAACGATTCGTTGGATAACACTACCTCGACGATTTTTTTGCAAATACCGCACAAGAGTCCCAACTGCCCAACTTGGGAGATTCAATTTCGGAGGCAGGTGTAGGCACCGCCACCCAGGAACCATTTAATGGATAACCAACACCTCTGCCATTTATCACATCAAGTGGTTCGCTATGTTTGATGACTTAGCAGGGGTGCCCAGGTTCATCCGGGTGAGATTTGTACATGTCTTAACAGTAGAGTATGTATGAAATGATGTATGATTTTTCTATGTGAATACCGCACAAGAGTCCCAATCGCACAAGAGTCCCAATCGCACAAGAGTCCCAACCGCACAAGAGTCCCAACTGCTTTCAACCTAGGACTTTTAATTTGAAAGGCGGGTGTAGGTACCGCCGCCCCAGGATTTAATGGATAAACAACACTTCTACCATAGGTCACCCCAAGTCGTTTGTAAAGTTTGGTGACTTAGCAGGGTCCGGGTCCATGGGGGGTTAAGTTTGTGCACGTCTTAACAGTAGAGTTTGTTTGAAATGATATATGATTTTCCAATGAGAATTTCGCACAAAAGCCCCAACTGCACAAGAGTCCCAACTGCACAAGAGTCCCAATTGCTTTCATCCTGGGAAATTAAATTTGAAAGGCGGGTGTAGGTACCGCTGCCACTGGATTTAATGGATAATCATCACCTATACCGTAGATCACTCCAAGTCGTTTGCTAAGTTTGGTGACTTAGCAGGGGTGTCCGGGTCCGTGGGGGGTTAAGTTTGTGCAGGTCTTAACAGTAGAGTTTGTACGAAATGATGTATGATTTTTCTATGTGAATACCGCACAAAAGTCCCAACTGCACAAGAGTCCCAACTGCTTTTAACCTGGTAGATTTGATTAGGGAGGCAGGTGTAGGTACCGCTGCCCTGGGAATCATTTAATGGATAACCAACACCTCTGCCATAAATCACATCAAGTGGTTCGCTATGTTTGGTGCCTTAGCAGGGGTGCTCGGGTTCATGGGGTTTAAGTTTGTGCACGTCTTAACAGTAGAGTTTGTACGAAATGATGTATGATTTTTCTATGTGAATACCGCACAAAAGTCCCAACTGCACAATAGTCCCAACTGCACAAGAGTCCCAACTGCTTTTAACCTGGTAGATTTGATTAGGGAGGCAGGTGTAGGTACCGCTGCCCCGGGAATCATTTAATGGATAACCAACACCTCTGCCATAAATCACATCAAGTGGTTCGCTATGTTTGGTGCCTTAGCAGGGGTGCTCGGGTTCATGGGGGTTAAGTTTGTGCACGTCTTAACAGTAGAGTTTGTATGAAATGATATATGATTTTCCAATGAGAATTCTGCACAAAAGTCCCAACTGCACAAGAGTCCCAACTGCACAAGAGTCCCAACTGCACAAGAGTCCCAACTGCTTTAAACCTGGTAGATTCGATCTAAGAGGCAGGTGTAGGTACCGCTGCCAAGGGAACCATTTAATGGATAACCACACCTCTGTCATAGGTCTCACCAAGTGGTTAGATTCGTTTGGTGAATTAGCAGGGGTGCCGGGTTCATGGGTGTTAAGTTTGTGCACGTCTTAACAGTAGAGTTTGTATGAAATGATATTTGATTTTTCTATGAGAAGTCCGCACAAAAGTCCCAATTGCACAAGAGTCCCAACCGCACAAGAGTCCCAACCGCACAAGAGTCCCAACTGCTTTCAACCTGGTAGATTCGATCTAGGAGGTAGGTGTAGGTACCGCTGCCCAGGGAACCATTTGATGGATAACCAACACCTCTGTCATAGGTCTTACCAAGTGGTTAGATTCGTTTGGTGGATTAGCAGGGGTGTCCGGGTTCATGGAGGTGAGATTTGTCCAGGTGTTAATAGTAGAGTTTGCATGAAATGATATATGATTTTTCTATGAGAATTCCGCACAAAAGTGCCAACCGCACAAGAGTCCCAACTCCCTTCAACCTGGGAGATTCAATTTGATCGTTTTTAATTTAATTTAAAGTCCACCATAATGCTTATTTTGAAAATATATATTTTTTAATATTATATTTCAGAGTATTTTAAGTAGATGGGCCAAAACTTTTTTTTAAATAACCGATAGCCCCCAAATAATTGTTCAAGGTGCATCTAAAAACGCAAAAAATCAATTCGTTTAAGGGCCTCTATTTCATAACGTAATAGAAAAATTGATAAATTACTTTTAATACGATATAGATATACATACTAGATATTTACTATACTTTTTGATTAAAAAAAATTATTTTCATTAGTCTTAGGTGAGTATTTTGGCCTCAAATCCAAAATTAAATTTTGTTTGAAACAGGCCGCGCAGCCGTTCCTCTTAACAATCAAGTATGTATGAAATGCTGTATTATTTTTCTATGCGTATACTGCACAAGAGTCCCAACTGTTTGCAACTTAGGAAATTGAATTTAGGAGACGGGTGTAGGTACCGCCACCCCGGGAATCATTTAATGGATAACCAACACCTCTGCTATAAGTCACTCCAAGTGATTCGCTAAGTTTGGTGATTTCGCAAGGGTGCTCAAGTTTATGGGGTGAGGTTTGGCCTCCCCAACCAGACTCTTTCGACCCATCATTGCCTAGTACCAGTGACAGTGGGATGGATGGATTCATACGTCACTCCTGGACGCACTGACCCCCAGATTCGTACCCACCCCTCATACCTTTTTCTTGCCCTGAACTTCCTTCCTTTCCCTTAAAATACCTTCCACACAGCATCCCCAAATATGATATTGGCCTTGCATATATGTGGACTTAAAGTAAAAAAAATCTGGAGCCAGTATATATGTTGTGTTAATTGACTAAATTGTAAAATAACACAAATTAATCAAATGAAATTGCTTAAATGGCTTTTGCCGTGTTTGACCAGATATGAATAGCCAGGTACTTCCTCACCTTCCTCTACCCATCAGCCTCACAACATACCCCATTTTGGGGTACAAAAGTCTTACTTGCTCGAGCGGTGCTCACATGAATAAAAGTGAGTTAGGTACGATATAATTTGTTTTCATTATTTAATGTTCAAACGATGAAACAGTTTTACTAAAATTTATAATAAAAATAAAACCGTGCAAAATATATTTTTAAAAATAAGTTTTAAAAAAATGATTATTAAATAATGTTGGCGATAAACCGTTTTACTAAAATTTATAATAGAAAAAAAACGTGGAAAAATATTTAAAAAGAAAAATTAATAAAATCGGCACAAGTTGAATTTGACCTGTAACCACCGTAACTAATCAATAATTTGGTGACCGACGTAACCGCTCACCTAGTTGTCTGGTGGTGGAAATTGCTAATTTTATCTATTTATGGTGATTAATTGTTATTTTTGTGAAAAATCGTTTATTATAAATTTATTGTTTGAGGACTGTACGATATATGATTTTGGATAAAAATTGCTTGAAATGGCTTACGCCGTCTTTGGTGACCAGATCTGAATAACCAGGTACTTCCCCATCTTCCTTTAACCAATCTCCTTCTCATCTCTTCTGCCATCAGCCGCACAACATACTCCAATTTAAATAATAATAAAAAATTTAAAGTAATAAATTTTAACAAAATTGTTTTAAGTTTACCATATATAACTAACTAATCATCATGCCGTTCTGCAGGGTTAGGCAGAGAGAAAAGACCGCCACACAATTCTGTCTTGGCACACACTCCTTGCTTCGTTCATATTCATACATTTTATACATACTCTTCTGTTATTCAGATTGATATGGCCCGACTCAAGTATTTAGTCGTATCATTTAGTATCAATATTACGTCCAAGATGAACAATTAACTTTATCAATGAGGAGACAAATTAATTTGATCTCCTTTGAAGGCTTAATGTAATTTATTAGCCGAATGAAAAAATATTAACAAATCTCAAATGAAACATTAAACAAAAAAACCACATCGTAATGACGGCGTGGAATAATACCTACTTACATATAACTTAGATAATGCAAATTTGAACGGAAATTTTGAAAAATTTTGTTGCGGAAACAAAGGAACGGAATAATAATATGAACCTTTCTAATCACAAACATCTCTTTTATTGAGTTAGGCTAGAAATAATCTAGTTTTAAATAAAATTCAAACTATGTTTTATCGGCGATATCAAACATATTTTTTACGCGAAAGAAACAATCTTCTAATGAGCGATTAATTGTACTATTTTCTCTTACATTAAAAAAAGCTTATAGTTTAACCCAATATAATACTAAAAAAAATAATTACGTAGGTATAGAAAAAATATGTTTCCTACTTACAACAATCCCATAACTTTTTTAACTCTTTTTATCAAAAGCATTCACTTGTGAATGGAGAGGAACTCACACTAATAAGTAGGTACCTTATTGGAATATAAATACCAAATAGAAATGAAATTTATAAAAATAAAAATAAGTTTCTTATGCTGACAATTTGTAATTCTAATAATTAATATTAATTGCACTAATTAATATAAATTCCAATTGTTAAGTGTTTTAGTGAATACAACATTTAATTCCTAACTTTTATTTTATTTATACCGTCCCCTTTATAGAATGTTATAAAATATCTGAATTTTAACAATTTTCTACCACCTTACAAACTGTTCTTTCGTTGCTCAAGTTGACAAAAATGTGTATAGTTTGTTGTCTTTCCAACGCATACACACACTATTTGAAAGAAGAGAGACCTCATAATTATTGCATCGCTCCGCACCATCTCGCCCGCTACAAGCGGGCGACTACCGTGGATTTTAGGGAATTCCCTTATAAGGGAGAGTTCAATTTCTGAACAACGGTTATTTGCTCAACGCCGAGAATCGCTGGCGGCTTGAATGTGGGACTGAGAGAATTCGTAGATTTGCGTTCTCTTTCCATGTGATGACCCCCCCACTTCTCCCCGCCCGGCCCAAACCATGTTCAAAATCTTCGTTGTACCTACATACATATTCATTTCTGGATCAACTTGTATCTAGAAACTGAGAATACATCAAACGGAGCAACGAAAGGAGAATAAATTAGTAAAAAAAACCTATCAACTTGTATATAGAAACTGGGAATACATCAAACGGAGCAACGAAAGGAGAATAAATTAATAAAACATATATGATCAACTTGTATCTAGAAACTGAATACACATTCATTTTAGATCAACTTGTATCTAGAAACTGCGAATACATCAATCGGAGCAACGAAAGGAGAGTAAATGAATAAAAAATAAATTGAACGTATGCTCAAGGAGAATAAATGAATAAAAAATAAATTGAACGTATGCTCAAGTCGGTGCTTGAAAATAGACTGTAAGATTAATTTGAAGAAACTCAAATTAGCTGATCTAACAGACAATGAAATCTCTATACATTTATTTTATTTTATTTATTAAACTTAAAATAGTTCCACTTCATGCGGTCTAATATAAACTTATATATTTTTACGAATTGCTTATTTCCAATACTTAATGCATACATAATTTTTATATCCTACTCTCAATATTCTTAATTTAGGTACCTATTTTTTTTTTAATTCAGTGTTTACTAAGCTATATACAAATTGATGCTTTTATAGGTACTGTAACAGTAAACAATTTTGTGTTTGGGATTTTTTTTTTGTCTAATATCTTCTTTCTTTCTTGTATGGTATGTGTGGAAGTTTTTATTGTAATACAGTTTGTCTCTAAAGTAAGGTGGTTGTAAATTGTTAATATTCTATTTTTTTATATTCTATAAAGGGGACGGTATTAGAAATTAAGTGTTTTATTATTTAAAACAATTAATAATTAGAATTAATATAAATTAATACAATTAAAAGTTGACAGCGTAAGATAATTAAAAAGTTTTTTATCTAATTCTCATCTATATTTGGTATTTATATACCAAGAAGTGTAAATTCGTCTCCATTTACAAGCGAATGCTTTTGATACAATATAATAGTACAAAAAAGGTCATGGGATTGTTTTTAGTAGGAAACACATTTTTCTTATAACTACATAATTATATTTTTTTAGTATTATCTTGGATTAAACCATAAAATATTTAATTATATAATTAATAATGACTCCACAAAGTTTTCAATCATTTGAAGAAAACATAAAATATTTTTTTAATTTATGAGAAAATATCACAATTACTCGCTCATTAGAAGATTTCGCGTAAAAATATTTTTTGATATCGCCAATAAAACACAGTGTGAATAAAACTATATTATTTCTAACCTACCTCAATAAAACAGATGCTTGTGATTAGAAAGGTTCATATTATTATTTCGTTGATAAAGTTAATTGTTCATCTTTGAACGGAATATTTTTATTCCTTTGTAACTTATACGATTGTTAAAAACAATTACCACATATTTTTTTAACAGAATAAATTATCCAAAATAATACCATCTTATCATTTTGAATAAGAGAAATTGTTCTCAAATGAATTGCATTTTGTCAGCGCGCTAAAGGTGATATTTAAAAAGCAACATGTCCTCCCGCCGAAAAGCCGGGCTCAGCGGTGAACAACGCCGGCGGCTGGACTGTAGGACTGAGAGAATTCGTAGGTTAGCGTTCTCTTTCCGTGTGACGAACTCCCCCCCCCCTCTCTCCCCGCACGCCTCAACCCATGTTTACAATCTTCGTCGTACCTACATACATATTCATTTCTAGATCAACTTGTATCTAGAAACTGAGAATACATCAAACGGAGCAACGAAAGGAGAATAAATTAATAAAACATATATGATCAACTTGTATCTAGAAACTGAATACACATTCATTTTAGATCAACTTGTATCTAGAAACTGCGAATACATCAATCGGAGCAACGAAAGGAGAGTAAATGAATAAAAAATAACCGTTAAACTGGAGCAAATTTCTTATATTTTGATGACGAACATACCGACTGGGGTCAGTTGCAAACTGACAACCTTGGTAATGATTAAGGCACTGTTGCCAACTCGTGCAGATGTATCCCACCGGAGCCAAGATAAACGGTGTTAAAGGTAGATCAACAAAGGTCATGTAAATCTTACTAGATCAACATAGTACGGGAAGAGGTGATTATATATATATATATATATATATATATATATATATTACTTTAAAATACACGTTCCTGAAATTCCCCGATAAAATAACTAGGTTATACCTTTTTATTTCGTTTTGAACCATGAATTTATTTAAAATCTTTCACCAACTGGTTTCGCTAATCCCAAGTTTCGTCAGGTCATTTTTATTGACCTCATATTTCAATTTGAGAAATATAAATTTTGTACCAAATTAATTCCCATGTTTTATACTGCTATCTTTTATATGATTGCAAAGTTCTATTCGAATGTATTTGTAACCTGGATAGATGCGACCGTTATCTTTTTTATTTTTTGTGTCATTTTCTGTTTCATGTTTCATTGGGATTTGTCAATATTATCATATTGAATGATTAAATATTGTTTACATAATAATTGCATGTGTCGGTCTCCGTTGATGAGCAGTTACGATCCTTGGCTTAGTCACAGGTTGAAATCCCGGCGTTCACAAGTAAATATTATTTTATAAAATTGAGTGATTTTACAATTGGTTCATTAAAAATAATATGTGGTATATTTAGAGTGGTAGATACTGTTAGTATGACCCTAGTGAAAGACCATCTTTCAGACTCGAAACCTTGCTTGTAATGACTTTAGCCGTGTTTGATGACCAGATCTGAATATCCGGGTACTTCCCCACCTTCCTTATTCCCCATCTCCTTTCCTCCTCAATACATTTAGCCTCACAATATACCCCAATTGGGGATGCCATAGTCTCACTGGATCCAGACGGTTGGGAGCAGCTGGGTCTCCTGTGTGATTTATAGGTATTATTAGCTATTTGCTGACTCCATTTATACAATAAATCTTCATATATAGCAGCACTTTGATGAATCCTATAATATATAATATCGTAGCTTGGATAATGTAGCGTTAATGATTTGTGTTATAATATTGTTTTGGTTTTCCATTTTATGTCACTGTTAAACGTTTGAAAAAGATTTTTCATTACTTTATGGCTTAGAATCTCTGTGAACTTGTAATTTTGGATAGCTCTTTATATTATGTTCTAAAATCCATGAAAAAACCCAGGTGTATAAAAAAATAAATAAATTCACTACAGACACATATCAAAGATTTTTTAGAATTTTTTTCAGTATTAGTGCCCATAAATCGACGATTATTGAAATAACGTAATACGCTTTACTGGGTTTTCCCCGGGCATCATTATGTCGCATTGTTGAACGTTCGGAACTCATTACCAAAATACATTGCCCTTGGGATGGTGGAAATCTCTGAAAATTGATGACAACTCTAGTTCGTCAGAAAAAACTACTTCATTTCGTTTTTTTTTAAATTTAATATAAATCAAATTTAATAATGTTATTATTAAGTTCTGCAAGTGTTTTATTATTGTGACAGCTGTTTCGGCGTTCAATTTAAAACTGTGGTTATTTCACATTGTGACGATTTATTTGTATGATTTTATTTACTCCTATCACATTCTAATTTGGACGGGTTTTTAAAAATAACGATTTATTATCGGTAAAACCGATTATTTAGGAAACAATTAAAATTCTGAATACTTTGAGGTTTTCACATTTATAATGTGATTCCTTGAATTTAACAGATAATGTTTTCTTAATTGATTTATTTAAATATCTTATATTTTATTTTGTGTCAGTTTTAAACCTAACATCCAAAACATATATTCTAAGAATGTTTTAATCAAACATTTCAAAAATTTAAAAAAAAAGAGAAAAAATTTAATTTTCACCACACAAGAGCGAACCAAAATAATATTATGAATATTCCTAACTAAAAATGCTTTTGGACAAAGGATTTACAAATATATCTCCACTAACCTATATAATTTAACATGAAAGAACAGAAAAAAATCAAATCAAAACCTGGCTCAAAAAATCAAATAATAGGAGTTTTCCAGCATCTTGAAAAGAACATCGTAGAAGCTTTTAAAGTTTTTAAATGAAAACCTAGTCCGCCTCATCACAGGAACCCCTACTGAAGAGGAATAAAAACATTACATATTATCTTATTAGCTTTGTAATATTTTATTTTCTAAATGAAAAAAAAATGAATTGAAAGTAAATTAAAAAAATTACAAAACAAACAAAAAATACGTCTGTCACTCCTGGACACAATTATCCACCCCTCCATAACCTTTTCCTTCGAAGAAATTGACGTAGCTTTATTTCACAATTCGCGTACGAGGACGATTGCCCGGGGCCAGCGAGTTTATCAAAACGCCCCTGGCTATATTACGGCATGTGTAAACATTTTGGTAAGCAATACGATTCGTATCAAAATATGATATTAATAAATTGCGTCCGTAAAAATCACTGGAAAAATATTATTTCACGGTGCGAAATTATATTTATGGTCTTCAATCAATGTTCATCACGACAGCTTTATGGGTCATTTTCGTCGAGTTCATCAGATTATGACAATCAACATCGCAACCCCCAGACCTAAAAGCGACTTTATTTATTTTTCCGCTTCCGGTAATCTCCACCTACGAATCCGGAAGTCGCGGGTTTGAATCCCCAAGTGCATAATTATTTTTAATTGTTTCACATTTAATAATCACAAAAAACAATTGTAACTAAGTAACTGTCTAACCAGCACGCCGTTTCATAGCAGGGGTGGGTAGAGAGGACGGATCGCCAAACAACACGATCTTGGCATACACTTCTTGCTTCATTCAAATTCATACATTGTATCATACATTCTCTTCTTTTATTCCGACTTCTGATATGCCCCGACTCAAGTATTTTATTCGCTTGATCGTGCAATGTCTTCTTTGGGCATCTCCGGCTTCTTCTTCTCACTACACTCCTTTCTTCGTTCATTCGCTCTACATGACAAAACCATCTAAGCGTCCGTTTCTTAATCTTACTCATTACGTTTACAACAGTCTTGCATTCTTTACGAATCTAAACATTTTTAACGCGACCATACATGGTTTTACCACACATTCTTTTTGTACATGTACTGTTTGTTACAAAAATAATTTTTAAAAAAATTAAATTTAACATATTCTTATTTGGGAGCCATAGTCCCACTGGCTAAGGATAGTTGGGACTCTCATGCGGTTATCACATTAAAAAATGCTATCTTGAATATATCACACACGTAGGTTCATAATAACCTTCTCTTTTATTTATTTCCTTGCACCTCCTCCCTTTTATCTCACAGCATTCTATACTGACTCCGGACGCTTCGGAGCAGTTGGGACACTTGTGCGGTATTCACGTAATTTAAAACTCCCTGTTATTTGATTAGTTGGCACATTAGCAGCCATCTCTTGCCGGGAGCCCCAAAATATCTGAAAAAACCTTTGTCTCTGCAGAAAGGGGCAGTCCGTTTGATAGATTCCCCTATCTTAACTAACATATTACAATCTTTAGAGCAAAGGCGTCAGGTGGGAATGCTGTCCTTGTGCTACCGAAATTTCAATGGTAGGTGTTTTGAGAAACTAGTGTCAACACGAACACGCATTGAAGAGTCCCAACTGTTCCCAACCGTGTGGAGCCACTGAGACTATGGAATCTCCAATTGGAGAATCTTGTGAGGCTGAAGGTATTGGGGAGGGGAAAGAGAAGAGAAAGAGGAAGGTGGAGAAATACCTGGCTATTCAGATCTGGTCAAACACGGCTAAAAGCCATTTCAAGCAACGTTTCACTTTTGAATGGTGGTCTTATACTGGGAGCGATACTGAAAGTATCCTCCACTCTGGAATGTGCGCAAATATACTACATATTATTTTTAAACGAATTGTGAAACAGCACAAATTAAATAAATAAAAGTTACTTGCCCACGCCGGGATTTGAACCCGCGACCTTCGGATTCGTAGTCGAGAGCCTTACCCCTCCACCATGGAGGCCGTCGAAATATAAGTTTAAATTACAAGGAAACATATTGCAGGTACTATTACTACTTTGTTAATATAATTTGTGGAAATTGTTTTTCTCTGTATCAAATGTACTGTTTTGTTTCTGTAATAAAATAAAAATGACATAGGCCTCAAGGGAAAATATTTCCCTTAGAGCCTCCCCTGTGAAGTAATTCTAAAAAAAAATGTAACTAGAATTCCTTTCTGAATTTCTTACTAAACTTATAATTACGGGGAAACTTCACATAGTAGTTCAACTAATTGGACCTCTTTGAAATTAGAGAATGCACGCCACTGCCTTGTACAACTCCTCCTAGTGATCGCGTGCTCTAGATGCGGTCACGTGTTCCAATTAAACCGCCCAATGGCAGCTCGTGATTCCGCGAACCAATCAGAACGCGCCGTCAAAACAATAAGGAGAAATAATTAATCAGAGAAGCTAGTTTTTGGTAAGATGATTGCTTAGAAGCCATAGAGGTGATAATTGGGGAACAAAAAAAGATTTGAAGCATGCTTTAAGGTGACGTAATATATCTATTCTTTTTACAAAACATCATTTTACCCTGAAACCCTAATCTTAGTCGTTTCGACTAACACTGAGTTTATTTCGGTGGAAAACAAAGATAGACAAACATTAAAGGTTACAATTAACCTGACAATATTAAAAAATATCCTGCAACCATCACAGTAAGCGGAAAATGTTGCTTGTGTTGTGATGGAAGACTAAGCCAACCGAGGAAATTAAACACCAGCGTGTCCGATTGGTAAGGCACAAAACACATTTTCTTTTTGTATGTTTTTCGACCTTAAAAAATATTCGTATCGTACTAAATTAAATCATGTTCGTTTTCAAAAAAAATAATAAATCAGTTCTTGCATTTCATTTTTTGATATGCCACTCTTCCCGGAATTCAAAACAAAATAACAACTATCAAGTATTGAATCATTGAAGAAGATAATATTAACATAACCTAAATAAAACATGAAACCGAAAAAAAACAACAAAAAATAAAAAAAAGATATCAGTCGCATTTGGAACTCGAACCCAGGACCTCTGTCTTTCCGGACAACCGCTTTGTATTAAGTATTGCATCGTTCCTTGATGCGCAGTTCGTTTGTGTTTTTTCTTCTAAAATGTAAGTAAATAAGCGTTTTTTCGTATTTTATTTATACATTTACTTAGATTTATGGAAATATATTAAAACTTATAAATAAATTTTTTTTATATCATTGGAGAATTTTTCTCCGTATATAATTGGCTATTCTGGATAAACTACTAATGATAGATACACACAATTTTTATAAATATATAAAAAAATTATCTGGTAAGACGGGACAGTTTACAAAAGTATCATTTTGCAAAAATGAATTAAGTTATTACGAAAACAGACTAAGGCGGGGCACAGCGGGCCGCGCGCATATTTACCTCCGCCACACGAGAGAATAAATAGACCATAGAAGCTCGTAGAAGTTTTCTTTCAAATCGTTAAAGATATATTTATATTATAAGTATTGTAAAATCACATTATTTAGTTTCACATTTCTATCAAAGGGAAATTTTATGAACCGTAATAAAATTTACTTCACTTTAAGACACTTATTCGTGAGGTATTTCGAGGAAATCATTATTTTCAAACGAATGAATCTTAAATACGACTTATTGAAAACATGGAAATAATCATATTATGGAAAATTGGTTTTTAGGTAAGTACCAACGTAGGTTAGTTCAAATCTTAAAGTTTTTATGAATGCTTAAAATTTGTATTACCTTTAATTTTTGTATTTGTATGTTTCGTCAAAAACTTTGTATTTTTTTTATTTATTTGTATACTGCACAAGAATCCAAACTGCTCTTTGCTAATCGGAGCCAGTGAGAGTATGGTTTCCCCGATTGGGGTACGAGATGTTGTGAGGCTGAAGGAAATCAGGAGTGGAAGGAGATAATATAATGAAACAAGCTGATGTGTACTCGACCTTGCTCGGGATTTGGAATAAAGTTATGAAGTTGTGAATTCTTGCTTGCCATTAGGGTGCCATAATTGATTTGACGTCCGAGGAAGACATGGCACGAGCAAGTGAATCAAATACTTGAGTCAGGCCAAGTCAGAAGTTGGAATAACAAGAAAATTTATGAGACGATGTATGAATGTGATTGAATCAAGGAGTGTATGTCAAGATCGAGTTGTTTGGCGATCCGTCCTATCTGCCTACCCCAGCGTGATGATTAGTTATAGTTTGCTACCAATTCATACGAATAGGTGTCATTAGTTTGAAAGATATTCTTTTAGGAAATTTCTATCGTAGCATTTTTTTAATTTAATTAAATGAGTCGACAAGAACTTTAGTAGAAATAATAGTTTGTTGATACGTGTATATTATTACATGATTATCGTTTGTATTACCAAAGAATCATTACCTATAAACATTGTACTGTGAACATTGCTTAATAAACAAAACAAAAAAAATATTGTGACCCCAGAGCCAAATGGCCAATCTTGCGTAATATGTTTCAATGCATCAAATTAAATTGATATATTACAAGGTGTACTGAAAACGCCTAAATGAACGTAGTATTTTTAACAGAACACCCGTGAAATACTACCCTAGACGTATTGCATTGTGGGCGACTTCCATTGTACCATTTTATGTTTGGGGGAGAGGGTGGAGAGGTATTATTCAACTCTTATTAAAATTCGGCGGTTAAATACATTTAGAAAATGTGTTGTAATAACAGATATATTAAGAACTTGGCTAACTGAAACAAACTGTTTGGGATTTGAACCCGCGACCTTCGGAATCGTAGTCGAGAGCCTTACCCCTCGACCATGGAGGCGGTCAAATGGGCCGGGTTTAATGTGGGAAGGAAATTTTTTTTGTACTAAGTGATAATATTATCCTGACGAAGGAAGGGTGCTTCCGAAATCGGTAGTATTAATAAAATAAAATTGGTCTACAACAATTTTATGTGTTTTTTATTGGTCTACAATAAATTTATGTGTTTTTTATTGTAAATTATGGCGAGCCACAAAGTTAATGCTTTTTACAAATATGTACATTTATGACTTGAAATTTGTTTTATTGCTGACGGAATGACTTTACAATAATATATTCGCATAATTCTCAGATGGTAACTTTTTAATCAGAATTTAGAGGAGGGTTACACCCGATTAGATTGGAGAAGGGATGTGATCATGCCGCTATACAAAGGTAAAGTGTCACCTATGGAATGTGGAAATCACGGGCCTATTAGCCTGCTGAGTTCAGATAGGATGTTGATTGAAAGGGTACAAATGAAAACAAAGGATAAAATATGGGATGTGCAAGGTGCATTTATGAGTGGAAGTGGGTGCATGGATCAAATTTTCACGTTGCGTATACGCACAGAGAAGTTTCTTGCAAAAAACTTTGTTTTTTAATACTCGGGTTGGTTTATTACCTTCTGGAAGACGGATTCCATTGTTAAATTTACTGAATCTGAAATGAATGAATGCGTTTCAATTTTTTTGTATGATGCCCAGCATGTCAGATTTTATTTAAATATGTGGTTTATTTATATAGATGATTACATCTTAATTCTGAAGCCGTTCCGACAGCAATAAAATAAATCATATTTTTTAAATTTACCGTTTTTTCTTTAGGTTTTCAAGAATTCCTTATCTACTTTCGCTATATTTATTTTTTTGAATGATAAAAACAAGCGTGTTCGTGTTAAGAATATTGAGATTTGCAAAAAATGCAAGGCTGATATAAGCGTACTGAAAAAGATTAAGAAAGGGACGATCAGATGGTTTGGGCACGTAGAGCGAATGAACCAAGAAAAGAATGCAAAGAGGATATATGACGCGAATGAGAATGGAACAAGAAGCCGGGGATGTCCGAGGAAGATATGCTACGATCAATTGAATCAAATACTTGAGCCGGGCCATGTCAAGATTCGGAATAATAGAAGAATATGTATGAAAGTGAATAGAGAAAGAAGTGCATGCCAATATTGAGTTGCTTGGCGATCCGTCTTATCTGCCTACCCCTCCAGTGAAACGGCGTGATGGTTAGTGAATTGGCCATGTTTTAAAAATAACCCAATTGTTTATTTTTATTTAATCATTGCTAGAATCACAATTTCACCCACAGTGCGGTGGTTTGTAGGAAATCCTCTCCAGTTATACGGTCTTACAGTTTGCATGCGAAAACATGATAAAATCGTCATTTCCGTCATATTTCTCCCGCGAGTATAATGCGAGCACAAATATTTTATTTTTCATATTATTTTTCTTTGAAGTCATTTTAGATGATTTGTTGGCAAATATTAAACGCCCATTGGCTGGTTAATAGTGCGTTGTTTGTTACCCACTGAACATTAAATCCCTAGATCAAAATTCTGATTGGAAATAATACTAATGTTGCCAATTTATACTGACTGATATTTCAAAGATCCATATAGGAAATTACCTTCTGTACTGCTGAACTAGACAGAACTGAAGTTTCCAAGCTTTTTGGGCCCATTTGCCAATATTTTGATTTTCAACAACCCCTCTCAAATATCTTAATAATAACTACGATGTTATCCGTATTTCAGAATCCTGGCTCGAAAATAACTGTACGTGTTTTTCCATACATCTAATGTAATTTTTTTTTCTGTAATATTATGTAAATCCTATGATTCATTTAATAGAACCTAATTGGTACACACTATGGCATTTCTATTATGTTTACGCACTTATTTTTAACGACTGTTAAAAAAAAAAAAACTGAAAAAAAAATTAAGAATGGGTTGTTTAGATGGTTTGGGCATGTAGAGTGAATGAGTGAATAAAACAGTTCAAGGAGAACATATGACGAGAATGTAAATGGAAGAAGAAGCCTGGGACTCCAGAGGAAAAATGACACGATCAAGTGAATTTATTACTTGAGTCCAACCCCGTCAGAAAACGGAATAACAGAAGAGAACGTATGAGACGGAATCTGAATGAAGAAAGAAGTATATGTCAAAATTGATTTGTTAGGTGGTCTGTCCTCTCTCCCTACCCCTGCGGGGAAACTGCATGATGGTGAGTTAGTGAGTTATTTCAAATGAATAAATAATCGTTCCGCAACGTCCCTATCCCCTAAAAATAAAATTAAGCTACCTTCGGCACACCGACACGCTTTCGACACACTACTATTGGATTATTCATTCAGTGTTGTTGCTACTGTTAGACTAGTTGTAATTTTTCTTACACGGTAATAAAGCCATGTTAATTTATTGTTTTGGTATGTGATACAAGTTTAAATTGCACAGTGGCAGTATAGCTATTGCGCAGAATGAAAGATTGCAATCCATTAGTTAGTAGACGGTTTTATTAAAAAGCGTGCAATGGACCAAAGGAACATTTTTTTTTAAAATGCGGTTTACATAGAAGAGTCCCAATTGCTTGTAACAGTCCGGAGCTAGTGGGACTATGGAATCCTCATTTGGGATATATTGTGAGGTGGGGCATAGGATGGTTGGGAAGTAATTGGCTGATTCAGATATGGTCACCAAATACTGTTAAAGCTCTTTTAAACCAAAAAAGTGAAGCTAGCAGTCCATAATCGAGTATTGATATCAACCTGATATATGGCAGTGAGACATGAAACTGGCACAGGAAGGATGAAAGTACACTGAATGCTATAGAAAAGAGATCTGTGAGGAAAATGTGTAATAAAACGTTGAGATTGGAAAAGAATACAAGGCGGATGTAAGCCTAATGAGTAAAAAGAAGAAAGGGACCCTTAGATGGTTTTGGTATTTAGAGCAGATGAACAAAAAATTACTGTAAGGCGAATATTTTAAGCAAATCTGCATGGTAAAAGAAGTGGGGGGCGCCGGAGGAAGACATGACGCGATCAAGCGCACCAAATACTTCAGTCATGCAATGACAGGAGTCAAAATAACATAGCAGTTACCTCTCTACCTACCTCTGCGGAGAAACAACATGATGGTTAGGTAGTTAGTTAGTTTCGATTCTGAATGATAGTATTTCACCAAGGCGATACTGACAGTATCCAACATTCTGAAACGAGGTACAAATATGCCACTTAAGTAAAAAAAAGTTTAATTACATTTGATATAATCAATTAAAATGAGTCTTCTTTCACGTTCCCGGGAAACAAGTTTCGATATTGCGACTTCAAAAAGCTTTCCTCTCTGCTACGGAGATAATTGTTTGATTATTACATCAGAATATTTAAGAACTACCCAACCTTCTCTTTCCAATCTCCACCTAAGTTATCCTCCCAACATTTTGCAAATTGATCAAAGTCCTCCCGACTCTCAAAGACTAACGGCCGTTCTTCCCAACCTTACTGAGCAACAGCTCAGCCGAAATTTTGCCTCAGCACTGTTCAAATGCACGAATTCGCCTCTCCCAACGAAATTCTCAGTCAAACTTGCGATCATATTAAGTTATCGATTTCTGTGGATTAAAGTTCTCCTCAGTAAAAGACTAGTTATAAAAAGTGTCAACAGAGTGTCAAACGACAGCGTAAACGTCAAATGTCATAGATATCTATGGTCAAACATCATTCGTTTCGCTAACTATTTTTTGTACCTATTGTGTATTGACAATTTTGAATATGGAGAGCGAAAATGAAGATATTTTTAATGTAATACCAATAGCGGGTATGGACAGCGAATATAAAGACAGCGACGATGAAGGTATTATTGACAATTATTGATTGAAAATTGAAAGAACGCAAAGACAAATGTTTAAAAAAATCTACTTTCGTTTTAGCGGCATTAGTAAAAGTCAAGCTAACACTTTATTTTAAACATATACGTTTTTAAATATAAAATGTTGGTACATATTACATATATACATAATATGCAAATATATTATTTGCCGTAAATATTACAATACTTAAGGCAAATAATATGTATTCATAATAAATAGAAAATTAACTCGTCTATGTTAATTTTACATCAAAAGTTTTTAGTTTGATGTCATTTTATGAACGTGTGGGGGTGCAATTATATTTTACATAGAAGTGGGCCAGTCCTTCATAGACAATTTAGGAAGTTCAAACATAAAAAATGTTTGGAGACAGTCAAATAGAAAGAATACTTAACAAAACACTCGGCTGATCGGCGGCTCAGATTGATCATTTGAAAAGTTGGGGAGAACGACTGTAAGCCTCTAATTCTTATTCACATTAAAAAAAAACGAAATTATATACCCTACAAATAACAAATAAATATAATATAATAAATTAATAAGAAATAATTTAACTATTTTTAATTTTAAACTGTCAATTCTTGGTGGAATTTCAATTTAAAATATTTTTTTTACTAAAAAACCTTTGTTAATTTTTTCAACATATTTATCTTTAACCGGACCGCTTTCACCCTATCACGGACATATCGCAGATATCCATGGCGAACTCTAAGAAGGATTTTAACATGGATAACCATGTATTAGACAATCATTTCTCGTTTCATAAATACAGAGATTTTTTTTAATATGAATACCGCACAAGAGTCCCAACTGCGTCCAACCATCTGGAGCCAGTGAGACTATGGCATTTCCAATTGGGGAATTTTGTGAGGCTGAACTTATTGGGGAGGGAAAGGAGAAGGGGAAGAAGAAGGTGGGGAAATAACTGGCTATTCAGATCTAGTCACCAAACACGGCTAAAAGCCATTTCAAGCAACCTTTCAATTCTGAATGGTGGTCTTTCACCAGGGCAATACTGAGAGTATCTTCCACTCCGGAACGTGCGCAAATATACTGTATATTATTTTTAAATTAATTAAATAAAATTTACTTGCTCACGCCGGTATTTAAACCCGCGACCTTCGGATTAGTAGTCGAGAGCCTTACTCCTCGACCATGGAGGCCGTCGAAATGTTACAATATTACATGTATGCAATAAATAATAATAAATACTTAAAAATTACATAATTTAGAACCATTAGAAATTAATATACTAATAAGCAAAGTAGAAGAAAAGTACGTAATGAATAATCAATAAGAGAATAGGGCTGATACTCTATATCCATTACAGTGTAACCTTACTTATATGCATTAACAGTTTATAAAATATAAATGTAAATAGGAAACACATATAAAATACCAGAGAATAATGTAATTGGGAATTTTGTCGCAGACATCCAAGGCGAAGTCTAAAATGGATATTACCCTGATGTGTACCTATTATAACATAAAAAAGTCCCATTAAAATGTGCCTGGTTACCCGTAGTTCATGTAACTACGGGACGAATACTGCTATAAAATTCAATTTAGCAAACAAGACGGAAATCACGTGGAAAAACCCAAACTCGATATAACCATCTGTTCAAATAAAAGCTGACACGAAAGACATTATATAATTTTTTTAAAGCACATAGATTCACTATACAAACACAATGTAATCCGTCTTCCAGAGGGCAATAAACCAACCAGAAAGCATTTTTTAAAAACATAATAGTAAACAGTACCGTCACCAATAAAACAAATTTCTAGTTTTAAATAAAAACAATATTAAAAATCAGGGGACTCACTCCTGACATCGATTTAGTTTTAATTGTGCCAGAATGACGATGTCCGTGATACGATGAAACCGGTCCGGTAGAAAATAAATACGTGGGAAAAAGTTAAAAAGCTTTTTTATTAAAAAAAATCATTTTGAGAAATTCTTTGTTTACACCACGTTTTTGTGTACATAATTTCCCTATCCTAAAAAGTAAATAAAAACTCCAATGGTCCTTTGAATGGAAAATATATTCTCTAACAAAAGGTCATCAGTACACTCATTAATACAATATTTCATTCCTGTCAAGCCCTGGTTTTATAAATACACTTGAATGCCAAAAATATATATTTCCTCCGTAACTCGAATGGGACTAGGTCACACTTCTTGTCTTAGTCATCTCGCCGGGTTGCAATTAGTCAGCTCGCCTTACTGTGATTGTGGGTCATAGGATACTGTGGACCATAATTTCTTTGAGTGTTCTATCAATGACCAATTTCCGAACTTTATGCATGAATTGGTAATCTTTTATTATTAAATGTAAATCAAATGTAAACGTACTCGCAGAACTTAATAACAACATTATTAAATTTGATTTGCATTCAATTAAAAAAAAAATTAAATGGAGTTCTACAAATTAAACACAAAAACTATTAATGAATTGGTAAAACTAAAAAATTGAACTCCCAACCAGTATTCCCTTCCTTCCCAAACCCCTCAAATTAACAATTTATTTGCGAAATAAATTTATTAAAATGCCATTCAAATTTAAATCATCGGGGATTAAAAACACAATAAATTTACGCTGTAACTTATTTGCTTCAATTTTATTTGCTCAAATATTATATCCGGTTTAAAAGTAACTAATATTAAGAACAACCTGTACTATGTAAATCTAATTCATTAAACATTGCCAATATCGCCCTCGATGAAGCATTAAAAAATAAATAAAGTAATTAATAAATAAAAAAATAGAAATATTTTGTGTAAACCACTGTTTAATATATAAATATCAACATGTTTCAGAAGCGAAGCTTCCCTCATCAGGACACACAATATATTGAAAAAAAATTGACAAGTATAGATAAATGATAAACATAGAAAACAATAATGAAATAATATCAAAATTACAAACATAAATAAAAATTAACAACAAGTGACGAAAGTAGCTAAGTAATTAATTCAAAATGTTAAAATTATTGGAATAATAAAAATATTATTTTAAAATAGTAAATATTAAATTTATATTGGAAATTTAAAAGAGATTTTTTACTTATATGAACGAAATAAAGAAAATAAGAAAGCATGAAAAATAAAATAGTAATTGTTGTCATTATTGAAGTTTATTTTATTCATATTCTAAATATAGTTATTAATATGAAAGTACGTATAAAAAAATAATTGTTTATTAAAAACATTTAATTGACCATTAACAATTTAAAATATCTACATACCTATTGAAGAAAATACGTAATATATTCGAAGGATAAATAATTTTTCCATAACATCAACTCTTTCTCCATCATTGAAAACTACCCTTATAAATCCTAAGGGTGCTCCATTGTAAAACCATGAATGTATTATATTACCCCCAAAGTTAAGGTTTACGATTTCTAAGGGATGGGAGGTAGTACATACCCAAGAAAAAGGTTTAGAGGAATTGATTTTAGAAATAGACAGATGTCTACAAGCTGTACAACATGTCATAGGTAGACCAAATTTGTGTTGTAAATTTATTCGATTCTATTAAAAAATGTAAAAGTCTGAACAATTCTGTCGTTTAATGGAGGTTTCAAGGGTTTTCTCAACTCTTTGATAATCTTCAATTTTGGAAAAAAAATTAAAGCTTACATTGTTACATTTAAAAAAAAAATATTATTTCTTATAAGTTGCATTACAAGTAATTTACAAAATACATTTAATTACATGGTATTCTTGGTCATGTTTACCTTATCAAAAGAGGAGTTCTTGTGTCTGATTCTTAATTTGATAGTTAGATCATATTTAATTTGTTTCTATTTACAAAACGTTTTTTTTTTACGAAATAGTAGCTGATGTGTACCCGGCCTTGCTCGGGATTTTTTTTTGGAATAAAGTTATGAAGTTGTAAATTCTTGCTTGTCATTAGGGTGCCATGATTGATTTGACAGCGAAAGTAACTATCTACAAATAAAGAAATATTCATTTGAATATTTTATTTCATTCCAAATGTTTATTTTTTCAAAATATATATAAATCATAAAGTAAAAAGTTCGTAAGTAGGTCTCATGTTTTCCATGTTGAAAATATTCTACTAAAAAAAAAAAACTTCTTTTTTGAATATTCAATCTGTGGCTAACCAGAGTGTTATGTCTATGGGCTAACCTAAATAAAACATGACCGTTTCGATGTTTTTCATACTAATTTTAAAACGTTATAGCAGTAGTTTTACATATTGGATTTCATTGAAACTACTTTCTAAACCTTCCCGGCACTAATAAAAACAAACTGTGCTATTTTCAGCGAAACCGAGCGAAAGCGATTTTCGAGAACATCGAGGACAAAGAAACAAAAAAACTTACGTTTATTTTTATGTATATAGATTTACGTATGTTTTTTTTAAAGAAGAGTTTAATTTAATTTAATTGTTCTGATTGGTAATTAATACAGCGCATTTCAATGGGGAGGTTACTGTATTGTTTTATGGCTTGATAAATATAACGTTTTTGCATTTGAGTTGTTTTAAAATAAGGTGTTATGAAGTGATTTCCGTTCCTCACAAGTTTGTAAAGATCCTGATTTTCTTTAAGATTTTTCTCTTCACACATTTTTATTGTGATTTCGTTGAGAAGGTGGAATTTTTTTTACGTATTTATTTTATAATGATTCTTTGTGAAACTTTCAGTGAATTTAAATTATTTTTTATAAGATCCTCCCACCAATAATCCCGTAGATAAGCAAATAGTGAACAATGTTTTCAATCGCTGTCGATATTATTAACAATTCTCAAAAAGAAACATATAACCGATAAGGACACAGAAAAGAAAAAGATAACGATGGCAATCGATGTATGATACCGATAAAAATAAAGGATTGTGGTACCAATAGCTCAATGCAATGTCTCGGATAGACCATGTGGTCCTGGCTTCGAGTCCCAGCTGATACCGTTACATTTTTCTTTTTTGTGTCTATTCGGTTTCATGTTTTATTTTGAGAGTTGCTAATATTATCTTCAATTTAACTGTAAAATTTGAGTTTTGAATAACAAACTCCCATTAGACAAACTACATTAACTAGTTTATTGGGACTTTTTTTCAGTAAAATGTAAATAAATAAAAATAAAAAAGAAAATAACCATTAATACATTATTTTTTTATTCCTTGTTATTTTCTTGATTTTATTTCAATAATTATCAATAATAAAAATAATTTATTTTTTAATTTCTAATAAATTCATTATTTAATAATTTATACTATTATAGACATTATTTCCCTCGGGGCATCCTGGGTGGAGTTACTTTAAAAAAAACTTAGAACCTATGGGAAATTCTTTTCCTCAGGGCCTTCTGTGTGGAATTAATGAAGAAAAAAAAACAGCATATATTATAAGGAGTATTTTGACTTCAGTATGTTATCAACGTTAAATTGTTAATTCTACAAAGAAAACATTAATGTATTTTTCTTTGTTTCAGGTATGGAATTTCATAACGATCTCCGAAAAAAATCATGAAATCGGCACTGTAAGTCTATAATTTTTAATGATAAATCTATTACGAGAAACTTTTGCTTACTAATATATACTGTAAAATGGTAGAATGCATTAAAAACTATGTGGTTAAATATAAAATAATACAATCAAAAAGTAAAAGGAGTGAATTCATTAATAATTTATTGCTGACAGGACTGACCGAGTAACTTACAATCACTCCGTTTGTATCACATAACTGTCTCAGAACGTTTGTATCTGAAGGATTCATCATTTTTTAATTTTTTAATTATTTTATTGAAGTTTAGAAACCTCATTGTAATATTTAATCATTGAATAAGATAATATTAACACATCACAAATGAAACAATAAACCGAAAGAAAAAAAACAGAAAATAAAATAATCGTCATAGAGATAGCTGCCAATAATATGGGATCAAAAAATAGAACTGAAAAATAGAAAAATAGAAAAAATAGGACTGAACGCGGTTGGCGCAAACAAAAAGTTGTCCAAGGAAGCGAAGCTAGCAGCCCACAATGGAGTGCTGATATCAACCTTGATGTATGGCAGTGAGGCATGGAACTGGCAGAGGAAGGATGAAAGCAGACTGAATGCTGTAGAAATGAGATCTCTGAGACGAATGTGTGGTAAAACCATGTATGATCGAGTGAAAAATGTTGAGATTCGTAAAGAATGCAAGGCTGATGTAAGCGTAGTGAGCAAGATTAAGAAAGGGACGCTTAGATGGTTTGGGCATGTAGAGCGAATGAACGAAGAAAGGAGTGTAAGGAGAATATATGACGCGAATGTGAATGGAAGAAGAGCCTGGGGACGCCCGAGGAAGACATCTAATACTCGAGTCGGGCCATGTCAGAAGTTGGAATAACAGAAGAGAATGTATGAGGCGTTGTATGAATGTGAATGAAGCAAGAAGTGTATGCCAAGATCGAGTTGTTTGGCGGTCCGTCCTCTCTGCCTACCCCTGCGGGGAAACGGCGTGGTGGTTAGTTAGTTAAAAAATAGAGAACGATATTGACAAAGTCTTGAATTTGAAATATGATATCGATGAAGATACAAATTGAACTAGTCCCATTAGCTATGTTGGTAAAGCGGTTGTCCCGGAAAGACAGAGGTCCTGGGTTCGAGTCCCAGATGCGACTAATATCTTTTTATTTTCTGATGTTCTTTTCGGTTTCGTGTTTCATTTAGGTTATGTTAATATTATATTTTTCAGTGAATTCATCAGCTATTTATTTATAATCTTATAATTATGTATGAAAAGAATTATAGAGGTTTATTTAAATACATACTTTACTCAACACTAATTTATGGAAAGTGTTTGTTAAATAATAATAATGACTCTAAGAAGTTAGCAGTCCACAATGGAGTACTGACACCAACCATAATGTATGGCAGTGAGGCATGAAACTGGCAGAGGAAGGATGAGAGTAGACTGAATGCTGTAGAAATAAGAATGTATAGAAAAACCATGTATATTCGTGTAAAAAATGTTGAGATTCTCAAAGAATGCGAGTCTGACGTAAGCGTAAAAAGCAAGATTAAGAAATTTAGAATTTTTAGAATTTTTGGTCATGTAGAGCAAATAAAAGAAGAAAGAAATGTAAGGAGAATATATGACGCAAATTTGAATGGAAGAAGAGGTCGGGGACGCCCTGGGAAGACTTGAGTCGGGCCATGTCACAAGTCACAATAACAGAAGAGAACGCATGAAACGATGTATAAATGTAAATAAAGGAAGGAGTGTATACCATGATCGAGTTGTTTGGTGGTCCGTTCCCTCTGCCTACCCCTGCGGCAAAATGGCGTGATGGTTAGTTAGTTAGTTACACTAATTTCTCAGGGATGTACCAATCTCGAAGAGCATTGGTAAATAATTGTTGAACGAAAATCATCAAGGTAGTTTAAAATCTACATTCATAAGAAACATTATGTTCACAAGACAAAACATCCACCTTCACGAAAAGGAAACATCGTCTTAATATCTAAACTAGGCACCACGTCGTACAATTATATAATGACAATTAAATTAATGCTCAATATAGCGAATAATTGTAACCTTTAAATACTATGTTGCAATGTTCCTTACTGAATCTCCAATGGCCGCCTCGAATAAGTTAACATACGTGTGGAACTCCCTCCTCTAGTTCTGCCGAACGAAGACTCTAAAGATATCGTGGGAAGCTACTTGAACGATTTATTTTGCCTCGAGATGGTGTTGTCATTCGTAATGTCAAATGTCATAGAAAACGGTGAGGTAGGAATTTAAATCCTTGTATCTAGTCACAGACTGAAGAATTCGTTTGATAGTTTGGAGGGCTGTTGAATTCCCCCCCACACTAACAGATAAATAGCTAGCGACATACAAAGCAATAAACAATCTACTGCTCCGACAAAGAAAAACTCCCGTTATTTATTTTCATCCATGAAAAATAATGAACTTGGCAACTCTCTGAACGAAACACAAACATGTATTTAAAAGAAACATTAACAAAGCTGCTTTCACATTGGGATATCATCCCCATTGAGTTACCACAAGAAAATTCACGTAGCAAACCAAAAAGCTTTGGTTTCATTATTATTCTTATGCGTCCATTCCACATAAAAGTTTCCCTGATCAAAGGCCGGCGTTTTTCCATCTGTTAGAATATTTCTAGGGAGAGTGAATACGGGAAAGCCAAAGAAGAAACAACAAAAATAGAAAGAGGAAAGAAGAAATAATATTTTACAAACCATTAGGGTCTATCACTGCGTTACTTGTTATGTAATTTCATATGAATCTTTTTACTTATTTTTTTTATTCAGACAAAAACAAAAAAAAATATTTATTACAAAAAAATGTACATAATCATGACATTTTTAAATTTTTATATGAACAACGCGCAAGAGTCCCAACTGTTCCTAACCGTCTGGAGCCAGTGAGACTATGGAATCCCCAATTGGGGAGTGTTGTGAGGTTGAAAGTATTTGGTAAAAGGGAAGGAGAAGGGGAAGAGGAAGGTGGGAAAATACCTGGCAATTCAGATCTGGTCACCAAACACGGCTAAAAGCCATTTCAACAGGGCG
Organism: Halesus radiatus; assembly: GCA_022606495.2. NCBI lineage: Eukaryota > Metazoa > Arthropoda > Insecta > Trichoptera > Limnephilidae > Halesus > Halesus radiatus. Next base: position 3,424 of record JAHDVE020006497.1, on the reverse strand, counting down.
ATACTGAGAATATCTTCCACTCTGGAACGTGCGTAAATATAATACATATTATTTTTAAATAATTTAATTATGAAACAGCACAAATTAATTAAATAAAATCTATTTGTGCACGCCGGAATATGAACCCGCAACCTTTTGATTCGTAGTCGAGAGCCTTACCCCTCAACGATGGAGGCTGTCACATAATTCACGATATACATGACTTTTTTGAACTTCTTATTGATCTACTCTCCATGAGTAGAGCTCCAGTAGCTCGTGGTTATGGGAGGAGTATTTACATACGAAATAAAAAGAATTCAATACGAGTATGTACATAATATTAAAAACTTAATAAGTAACTACCGACTTAATTCAACAAAACAATTTTAGAATAATAATTAAAGCAATTAAAGAGTAATTTATATGCTAGATAGTATACATTAAGGGTACAATATATCATTATGAAAGTTCAGGGAGTTAATTTACTTTTTTAATTGTTCATATTTTATTGTTTCGGTTACATTAATTTTGTTTTTAGGATAATAATATATTGTACGGTCTTATACCTAAATACAAGTAGCGGTGCTGTGCTGTGGTCGTTCTTAGCATCGGATGGCTATTAAACCATTTGTCTGCAATCTATTTCTTATACAACCAGTGGGGTGAATTATATTGATGAATTTTTTTTTATAGATTTGATATAACGTTTCTTTTATACGTAATTCTGTAATAGATTGATAATAAATAGGAGCATAGTACAAGAAAATGAAAGATGTAGTCCTACAAAGCGGTGACATGACAGCTTGTTTTGCTTGTTATACTAAAATCAATTAACCCCGATAATAACACATATATAAGTTTACAGATTTCTATTTTTATTTTTTAATGTAGTAAAACCTACTAAACTCAAAAAAAATGTACTTACATTTATTTTTAAATTTAATGTAAATCATTTTATTTTATTTTACATGAATACCGCACAAGACTCCCAACTGCTCCCAACCGTCTGGAGCCAGTGAGACTATGGAATCCCAAATGTTGTGAGGCTAAAGGTATTGACGAGGGAAAGGAGAAGGGGGAGAGGAAGGTGGGGAAATACCTGGCTATTCAGTTCTGGTCACTAAACACGGCTAAAAGCCATTTCAAGCAAAGTTTCAAATCTGAATGGTGGTCTTTCAACAGGGCGATACTGAGAGTATCTTCCACTCTGGAACGTGCGCAAATATACTACATAATGTAATTATTCAGTTCTGCAAGTATATTTAGTTTGTATTATCGTGACAGCTGTTTCGGCGTTTAAGGCCATTTTCAAACTGCGGTTAATCCACACTGTGACGACTAATTTATTCACTCCCACCCCATTCTAATTTGGACGGGTTTTTAAAAATAATGGTTTATTATCGGTAAAACCGATTTAGTTAGAAAACAATTAAAAATTCTGAATTCTGTGAGGTTTTCACATTTATAATGTGTTACCTCGTATTAAACTGATAACGTTTTCGTAATTGATTTATTTAAATGTGTTATATTGTTTAGATAATGGGATAACTTAATTGTTACAGGTAACACACATAATTCAACTTAATTATTAAGAATACAAAAATATTTTGGTTAGAAAACTAAAATACTTAAATATTCATGGATTGTTAGTTTATTATTCATAACTTTATCTTTTTGAGACAAAGCCTCTCACTTTCCTGTAATTTAAGGCTTTCAGTAAATTTGTTAAAGATCACTTGTACCATATATTCAAGCGTTCGACCTCCATACTTATTGGAAATTCTTGGAATTTTTAGACCTTTTCTTTCTGTGAATCTTGTGCTGGTTCTGTGCACCAGTGGCTTTTTTTATTGGCTTTCTTCCGCGTTATCCTTCAAATGTACCATAAGAGACCTTCTATTGGAAGAACGCCCTCAGCGCTGAACAATTGTTAAAAAAAAATCTTTGTGTATTTTCGGTGTGGCAATTTTTATAATTATCGCAGATTGTAAATTTTGTTCATATTTAATATGCGACGTTTATAAAGTTGAATATTCTTAGATATATGTGTTTGTCTTCTGTATTTTATTTTATTTTACATGTAAGAATGTATTGTGATGTTGGGGGATGGCGAAATATTAGTCAATAAACCATGATTAACACAAGGTTTTTTTTTTTCTATATTTCGACCACCAAACCAAGCACGTGCTCGTATTATGGAAGTCGATTCATATATATATATATATACATATACAAACATACATAATACATATATGCCATATAACAAAAATTATCATTAGTTGGTAAAAAATTTTGTTAATACTCCTAAAATTAATTGAGAATATCTTTAGGTTCGTTTGATCTAGCAGTTGTCGCACTACTTGAGCATTGTTTGTTTCAGAACCTTATTACCTCGGATGACAGATGATAACGAAGAGACACGGGACAAACTTGCATTCTCTTATGTAACTGCATTGTTATCTCTCTTTCATAATGTCTCTCTCATACAATGCGATCTGCATTTCAAATAAATTTTGTAAAAACATATTTTGTTGTGGAATAAAGTAAAACATTACAAAAATGTCTACGTGTATATTTTATTGAGTTAGAAGCCAACTACTATAAATGTCATTTTTAGTCATACTGTACACATTTGTACATCGTTTAAACATATATATTTGTAATATTTAATCATTGAAGAAGATAATATTAACACATCTCAAATTAAACACGAATCCGAAAAAAACAACAGAAAAACAAAAAGGTATCAGTCGCATCATGGGTTCGAATAAATTAAAAATATATAATTTCTATATAGTTTGAAGAAATTATACTAAATAATAGTATCGGAATTTTTTCGTCTCATATTATTAAATGTTAATAAAAAAAAGAAACTTTTGAATAATAATGTTAACGGTGGGGCTCACCTACAAAATAAATTGCATAATGTATTATTAAAAGGAACATTAATTTCGTAGAAGGCCCATATTTTAACCGGAAAATATATTAAAATGACAAACGTATGTAATATTCTAATTTTATGAAGCTTTAAAGCGAATACGGTGCCTGAGTGCTCTCCCTCCACTGGGGTGCTTGGTTTATCGTATTTTTCATTCCCGCAGTAAATTATCTGTAAAACCTTAAATAAGAACTGAAACTTTTTTATATTTAGAAGTCAAAATACATTATTATTATTACTTTTCGTGTACAACTTTTATAGCGCCATTTAGTAAAGAATATCAAATCAAATATATTTTTAAGGTTTTGATAATTTTATCGGTCCCCAAAATTCTATATATTACTAGTTGAAGTACCTGGTGTTGCTCGGGGTTATGAATGGTTTTGAGTAAAGTTTTGGGTTGTGATGTGTTACCCTTACCCTTACCCCTACTTCTAACCCTAACCCTAACCCTAACCCAAACCCTAACCCTACCCCTACCCCTACCCCTACCCCTACCCCTACCCC
>JAHDVE020006496.1:0-29936 GCA_022606495.2 Halesus radiatus | reverse complement strand
AATTTAATAACATTATAATTGAGTTCTGTATATGTTTTAGTTTTTTATTGTTGTGATAGCTGTTGCGGCGTTCAAAGCCATTTTTAAACTTCCTTAAACGCTGAAACAGCTATCACAGTAGTGAAGGACTGGAGTACTTAAATTTAATGTTTTAAATTGAAATAATAACTATAATATTTATTTTAAAATCGGTATGAAAAATTGTGTTATGTAGTTATTATTTATTATGAAATTATAAATAGTTAAAATTTATTAATAACTTATGCGTATTTATAATTAATTATGTGTAGTTATTATTTATTATGAAATTGTAAAAAGTTAAAATTCATTAATAAATTATGCGTATTTATAATTAGTTTTATGTAGTTATTATTTATTATGAAATTGTAAAAAGTTAAAATTTATCAATAAATTTTGCGAATTTATAATTAATTATATGTAATTATTATTAAAGTATATACAGTTGTTATTCAGTGTATATAGTTATAACTAATTATATGTCGTTATGATTAATTTTATAAAGTAATACATAGGTGTCATTAATTATGGTTATTATTATTTATAAAAAGCAATGATTACATTTACATATAGTTATTATTAATTACATGTCGTTATTATTAGTTAACTATTTTTATCAGTAATTATACATAGTTATTATTAATCATGCATAGTTATTATTAATTATATATAGTAATTATATATAGATTTTCTTATTTATGGTATGTACAGTTTTTATTAATTATACATTGTTATTATTAATTATACATGTGCAGTTATTATTAATTACGTATGTATAGTTATTATTAAGCATACATGTATAGTTATTACTAATTATGAACAGTTATTACTAAATATACATATATTTTACATATAAATTACAAGTAGATTTTATTATGATTAATTATATATAGTAATTACAAATTATATATAGATTTTATTATTACTGAAACATATATGGTTATTACGATTATTAAATTGCATATAGTTATTATTAATAACTTTTAATAAAAATGGACTTTTACTAATTAAAATTGAACAAAATAGAAAAATATAAAGAACCGGTTTTTTAAAATAATTTATTTCTTTAATTTTTATGGAGATCTACCTTTTAAAACAATAACAAATAATAAAGCAAATACCTTTTTAAACTTATATATACCTAGTCAAATATTAGATATACGTATGTAGATACTGCGTTTTTACTTACCACAATTACTTGATAAACCCTCGCAATTGGTAAGTAAAAACTCATTAAAAACAGAAAAACGCAATTTTTAACAGATATTATAATTTTTTACACACTTTATTGCAATGATAATATAGAATAAGTGTCTACGAGTGTTTTGGCAAAAATCAGTACATTAGGCCAATTGTAAATATGCTAAAAGGTTTAATAAAACTCGACCCTTCATTCCGGAGAATGACTCCCATGGAAATTACTATGTTTTTACTTACCACAGCAGTATATATATTAATAGGTATGCCTTTTGTATGGAAAAAAATAACAGTATTTAGAAAAAAGGAATTATCTGTTTTTACTTGTAACATAATGTAGTTTCTGCTCTGCACCCCCCGGACGCCCTTTATAATATATGTGAGTTGTAATTCCCGGTGACATGACGATGATTGCTGAGTTTGGTGCACTATGGATAATAGGCTTTACAGCTGTCTAAAAAACGACAATTTAGGAAATAAAAGTGTAAGCAATATTTAATAAAATTTATTATTTTCTGAAACCCTTTCCTGAAATTGGGAAATCGTCAGTTGGATGAACGTAAGTCTTTTCAGTAAAGGCGGTTTTAGGTGTATCGATTTCTTGAAACTTATTCCTTTACGTGACGTAATTGCCCATCTGACCCACCGAGCGCCGAGCGATCTACGAGTACCAGCGCAACGTGCTGCCTCCACAAGCCACACAATGAAGCGCGACAAATAATACCGGTAACAATTTATTAAAAACGAAACTTTTTGAGTAATTGTTAATTCGAAACGAAAATGCTTTCAATAAAAAAGTAAAATATTCGTGTTATTATTCAATTCGGCGATTTTTAATTTAATTTTCTTTTCATGCAGAAATCTCCTACCGGAGTTTAGCATCATGGAGTATTTTACAACTTGTAGATTATTTAGAAACAGTGCAATAAATTTTTTGCTTAGTCCGATTTTTATTGGCTATACATTTCGATTTCTTCATTTTACGGTAACCTACGACGTCTTTGGCTATCATTTTTATATCATTAAATAGATTTTTTAAAATATTTTTAATTTATTACGTGGATAAGTTGAATTTAGCTTAACATAATTCTAATGGACTAATCGGGAAATGGACTAAGAGTCCTAACTGCTCCCAACCGTCTGAAGCCGGTGAGACTATGGCATCCCCAATTGTGGAATGTTGTCAGGCTGAATGTAATGTGGAGGGAAGGAGAAGGGGAAGAGGAAGGTGGAAAATACCTGGCTATTCAGATCTGGTCACCAAACACGGCTAAAAGCCATTTGAAGCAACATTTCAGTTCTGAGTGGTGGTCTTTCACCAGGGCGATACTGAGAGTATCTTCAACTCTGTTGTACTAGAAACACAATTTTTGCACAAAAATGTATGAATACCATAACTTTAAGCAAAAATTTACCAGTCTGAAGATGGGCGTGATTGTTCGAAACCGGTCCGGTCGGTTAAACAAGTGAAATACCTTTTTTATCGGTTTCATAATAATCATTACCACCGAATTTGAACCACTATCGGTGTGCACCACTGCATAAATAAAAATCTCTTTAAAGTGGTTTGCCTATACGTGATACGTCTCGTATTTCCCATGACAATTGTTATTCAATGCCCTTAGTATCTATTGCAAACCATGTATATAATGTAATAAAATATTCTATTGTTCTTTTTTTATTTGTACCGACTTTATATTTGATTATTTACATCCCTAACATAAATATTAATTTATTATATAATATCTAAAATGATCATGTAAATGAATCCGCTGCTCATGAATATTTTAAGTCTTAGTATTCATTTGTAAACATATAACATATCTATTATTTTCTTATTATTTTAGGTTGATTATTTAGTGTATATTTTCTTGCTCTTTTGTTATTTGTACTTTACATTTGATTATTAAAAATGTATTAAGAAAATAGGAATGAAGCGTGCTTGGAACACCATTCGTCAACTTAAATCTAATTGGACTTGAGTCAAATTTGTCAACTTTAGAGGAGAAGGAACAAACTGATTAGTTTTAATATTATTTACTATGAACCTACATACCACCATACACTCAGTTTGCCCCCGTTTAGTGTTTTAACAATAAAAAAAATAGTATTTCGGGTATGTCCAATTTCCAATTCCATGAATCACATAATCTCTATTTCACAATACAGTGGGTAGGGTAGGGGTAGGAGTAAGGGATACGAAAATTATTATGAACCTTATAATTATTTTTATTAATATATCTGTATGTAATTAGTTTTTATAGTAAATAAAAAAAAACTTATTTAATTCTTAAAAGCAATATTATTTCCACCTTAAAATTGCATTAAGTTTACTAGAGTTCACAATCTAAAAACTTCACTCCAAACCATTCATAACCCCGTGCAAGGCCGGGTACACATTAGATATATTATAAAACGCAGGGAGTAATAATATTCCATAGTAAATAAGCTTCTTCATGACACTATCTACGGGTTCTTCCAACTTTATCGGTTAGTGAATGTAGTCCATTATACATTCTCTGATAACCTTTTGCAATCTCTTTAATATAAATACATTCGAATTATACAAATTCGCAATAACGTGTTTGGGCGTCTATTTAATAATCATAGTTATAGTTGGGTTGTGACTTATTTACAGTATAGTATATATATATCCAACGATCTTACATAACAAGGAAAATTGATATTGGAAATGACAGGGGAGCAGTGGAAAACTGTCCAATCCACCGCTGTACGAGAACAAATAAATGCGACCCACTTACACAACTCTTCTTATTAACAGGTAATTATTTCAGTAATTCTAATTACTGTTGACAGATATGGGATAAAATAAAGTTCGGAATAAAATACATGTTTTTAGAATGTTTTTACTTTGTGATGATCATGAAACACTAACCCGAAGATTGTCATCGAAACTTTTAACTTATTTGTAACAACTGCAACTAGAGCCGCATGCAGGACTGCACTCTCCGCTGACTGCAGCGATGACGTTATCGAGTTTACATAAATCAATGCAAACAGGGGAGGAAGAGAATATGAGGAAATGTTATTCTGATCAAAATAACCGTGGTTTGTAAACGCGCAACTATATTCTACCTACAAGTTATAATACCCGCTAATGAATATTTTGTATCATAGTCATACTATGTAGTATATCTGTTATTTTACAATTACATTAGGTTAGGTTAGTTAGTATAAAGCGCACTTGAGCTGAACCTTCACAAAACTGCGCTACAGAAATTTACTGTTATTATTAGTATTATTATTTCTATAGCGCAGTTTTGTGAAGGTTCACCTCAAGTGTGCTTTATACTAACCGACCTAACGTAATATAATTGGAAAATAACAGATATACCATATATATGCAAATAAAAACTATGATTTAAAATATTCTCGAGCAGAAGACTTCCTTACATGGGCAATTTAGAATAAAGTAGGGGTATAAATACTCAAGCGTAAAGTACAAATCTCAAAAGAGCAAGAAAATGTACACTAAATATCCTAACCTAATATAATTGGGAAATTACATACTCGTATAATCTACGCATTTACGTAACAAAGTGTTGAATTAATTAAGATAAATAAGTAAATAAAAACTCACTTGTAGGTACTGGACACCTTGGGCGTCTTGAGTCTCGGGTATTGAGGAGATTGATATGACGACAAAATGAGTGCTACAGGTTTACCGCCAATAACTCCTTTGTGAGATCTCCCCTTTTCTCATAATTGACGCATGTAATAGAAACAGTCGTTACTACGCATCGTTAAGCGAAATAAAATTCAATTTGGAGGGCGGGTATGGCTCCCGCCGCCCCGGGAATCGTGTATTGAATAACCAACACCTCTGCAGTAGGTCACCCAAGTGGTTCTCTATGTTTGGTGACTTAGTAGGGATGCCCTGGTTCACGTCCATCACTCCTGTGTACACACTGACCCCCATATTCCTATCCATCGCTTATACCTTATTGCTTTCCAGAACTACCTCCTTCCTTTCCTTATAAAGACGCTCCTCACATCATCCCCAAAGATGACATAGATCCTGAGGAAATTATTTTTTCAGGGCCACCTGTGTGGAGTTAATGTAAAAAAAAACATTTAACATCTCTTTGAGCACGTTCAACTTATGAAATTATAAAATGCTTTGTTACTATTGATTCCTGCCTACTTTGTCCATACAGTCGGTTAGTGGGCAGAAAATATATAATACATTCCAGTAGTGTGCTTTGGTTTATGACCAAGGTAGGCTTTGTGTAATTTTTCTAGGGGTATGATTGAACATGTAAAAATAACCGTTTTATTATCTGACTAAAACGAATATTTGTTACAAACATATAAAAAAAAATATTGACGTAGAACGATTGAGACAAGTATACATTTGTCGAAAGAAAACATTATTATCATATATAGTATTATTTTTGATAATGGTTCTTTCTTCTCAGGGTAGGCACAGCTTTTCATCCTCTATGGCCTGCACGCCACTGATATATTCATATCCTGTAGAGGAGTGAACCAATGTTTTTTATCAATTAAAGATGATTAACATATGAATAGAGAAAAATGCTTTCGGAAAAAAATATTCATTTTTGAAACAGACTCATTCACCGGTTTTACCTGTAGTTGTGGTGGTGACATGGCAAAGCACATCAGTGTTGTCAGACGAATAATGAATAATTAATGTGGGGAAAATCAATTTCGTCCATCGAAAATATACAAGTGTTACGGTTTTAACTTCCCACTTACCGATGTTTTCTATTCACAATTTAATTAATGTAAGCAAAAAATGGTGAAAAAAAATTGACAAACACAATACAAATATGTTTTATATCAGCGGACGTGGATACGAAATAAGCTATAAGTTTCTTGAAGGAATTGAGCTTTAAACATACAATACCAATTTATTCAATTTCATATTCTGTATGTATCCGCCATCAAACGAATCATCTCAATATTTAAACGTGTTTTTTTTTCTATAACGATAAGAATTAACCGCCATATGTGATGATGAATTTGCATAATAATTTGGATTTTCATGTTAACTTCAATTTTTCCAATTTTTACCCTTCATTCAATATACTTGTAAGCCTTTTCCTCTCAGAAACATACTTCTCAAATACACAAACTCATATACTTGCCAGAAGTTTTCCACAAAAATAGATTTTTTATGAAAAACCATTAACCAACTTTTTGTAACGTGGTAGAACATTTCAAAACAAAAGAGCATCAGGCCAAACAATGTTCAAACTAATCGCGACGTGTGGAATGGAGTTCCAAATTTTTATAAGTATTGCAATTGAAGCCTACGTCCTGGATGAAGATGGTGATCCGTTTTTGTTCCCACTACGTTTCATTTCTGATATTTTGTAAATTTTTACGGCCTTCGGTGACCCCGGAGGTTACGTTGAAGTATACTCGAGGCTCAAGACACTCAAGATGTTCAGTACCTACAGCTATTCATTTAAAAATAATATATAGTATATTTGCGTACGTTCCAGGGTGAAGATACTCTCAGTATCGCCCTGGTGAAAGACCACCACTCAGAACTGAAATGTTGCTTGAAATGGCTTTTAGCCGTTTTTGGTGACCAGATCTGAATAGCCAGGTATTTCCCCACCTTTCTCCTCCCCCTCTCCTTCCCCTCCCCAATACCTTCAGCCTCACAAAATTCCCCATTTTGGGAATGCCATAGTCTCACTGACTCCAAGCGGTTGGGGAGCAGTTGGGACTCTTGTGCGGTATTCATATAAAAAAAATACCATATTGTGTCTCTTAAAAAACTACCTTATACTGACTTTATTTCAACCCTGTATCTCATTCAATTGCTGAGATGCGTAATAATGAATGAAAGAGTATTTGTAAAATAATATGTAATGTGGTTTTCCAGTCAATATATTACGTATTACTAAGATTCGTAACTGAAGTATTGTATCAAAATACAAACAATGCGTAGGTGATGGTTGAAAATACGATATTACCGCCCACTTCTCCAGATTTAGAAAAGGAGTTGGTTGTCTTTACCCAGAAGTAGAAGCAAAAAATTCTTATTAAGGAAAAGGCCTTCGTGTCTATGGTCAGTGATGTTGTCAAATCGGCTACAGGAGCGGAGTTAGAAGAGGAAGAGTAAATTGAATACACATTTTGATTATTCACATGAATGGTAAGATTAGTAGTAAGTGAATAAAAAGTATCGCGAATGCATCGTTATTAAAATAAAATCGATTAACAGTTTCTTCACTGTTGCAACGTATTTTGAACATCTCTTTAGATATACGTCAGAACTGTGGATAAATTATATTACACCCCATGCAAAACTATGATTAACCTACAATAAACCCTATTGACAACTATTTCACCTACAGAGTACTGCAGCGCTACGGAAATATTCCTGATGTGACGAGTGCTCTCTTCCAGAATACATCTCCGCCACTGCATGTGAAGCTTATGGCGTAGACTACACCGAATCCAAGAATACCGTCATTACTGCCATGGCTGCCTGGATGGAGTTCCTCTTGATGGCTCTCTGAAGACCATCAAAAAATATCTTTCATGAAAGATTTATTGGGAGTTCTTTTTTTTAATTTTGTTTATTTGCTTATTTTATTAAAAATACGTATATATGTTACGCTTGTCATTTAAAAATATATTGTTATTTATTAGTATCATTTATATCCACTGCCCCTGCATCCCTGATGGAAATTTAAGAAAAAAGTATTATTACCAGAAATTGTGAAATAACCCATGTCCCGTTATTTTCATAACACGCATAGTAAATAGTTCAACAGTTCGCATCTGGAAGGTAGAGGATAAGATTAAATCTTTTATGACGACATCTCATTCATAGCGCCCTGAGACCACGCACAAACGGTTCTATAGAAATATGCCAAGGATTATTATTGTTGTAGTAGATGTCGTTTATTTTGTTGATTTCATTGACGTGTACGTGTACGAGGGGAAAGATCCTCGACTACGAATCCAGAGGTCGCGGGTTTAACTCCCGACGTGCTCAAGTAAATTTTATTTAATTAAATTGTGTTGTTTCACATTTATTTAACCGTCCGTCCTTTGGGTTATTATTCAAAAACTAGGTAAAAAACATCGGTTTTTTTCATTAGATTTCGCAATAACAATACGTGTTTACTATATACCAACTTGTATGGGAGAGACAAAAATACCCGAACACAATCCATTAGCTTCGGCTGACCTCGAAATACTAAACGGGATGACGAAAGAACAAACTTGATGTATACAAATGTTTTGTGGGTTTCGGGTATAGTTTTTTTGTACCTGAACGTACGGGATACGGCTTGTTGCATTCGGGCGATAATATAGCGACCGTATCACGTACGTTCGTATGAGAAAAGTTGCTTGAAATCGCTTCAGCCGTGTTTGGTGGACAGATATGAATAGCCAGGTACTTTCCCACCTTCCTATTTTCCATCTCCGCATCCTTCCCATATCCCACAGCCCTTCAACCATAGTCTCAGTGATTCCGGTTAGCAGGGAGAAATTGGGGCTTTTGTACGAAAATACCATTAAAAAATTCTATGATTCTTACCAGTTACATTCTGAAAAATTAAGTTCCTATTTTACCCATATGAGATAATTTTGACATGACCCACATTTACCATATACCCGGAGCAATTTTCCACATTCTTCTATAGAGTTTTAAGAGACGTAACTGCCAGTGATTTCTGATCTTATTTGGAGTAAAAATTGGAAATTAAATTTTGGTCAAATATTGGCACATAAACGAACTGTATGAGGCGGCTGATCCCAATATGCGGAGCGGGGCTGGGATGGGGAGGTAGCACTCCCTACCGTTCCCTGTGCAAGGAGGAACGGAACTAGTGACAAAACCCTAATTTACGACTTTTGCGGACCTCGTCCGTGTGGGGTTGCTTATTTGGGTCCAGTCCGAGGCAGTAGTCCGATGGGGGGTCCAAGGTAAGCGTTAGTCAGAATAAACGAAGGCGGGTAGATCAGAAGTCAGAGCGGGCAGTGGAGAGAGAAGATCTTGTCAGGCTGGTGGTCGAATGCTTACTGCCCGAAGTGGCTTTCGCAGGCCACGTAAGGCGGTCCACAACGCGCAGACCTACCGCGTCGTGTGGATGCCTGACAAGCCTGTCTCTCTCCCACTGCCGTACTGCTCTTACGTTTTTATTCTCAGTCATTTAAGTCTGAGCGGTCTGTGAGAACACGCTCGTCACAGACCGCCCGTTACGTACATTAACAGAGGCATCGGGAGTCGGAATCGTTTACGAACAGCAAAACAATATTTATTATTCGATCCGACTCCCTTAAAAATTACAACAATATTTATCAATCAAGGAGGCGGCAGGGCGTCCGACACAACAACCTTAAAACTTTACTACAAACCATTCATAACCCCACGCAACGCCGGGCACTTGTAAAATAGTAAAATATATTTTCTAAAATTAAATCTTTTCAACCTTGTAAGGATCAATACCTTATTTCGGAAAAATACTACATTTTATAAATAAATACGCTACTAAATACTTCCGCAGATTACGTGGGCGAATTCCCAGATTTATAAGCTTGCGAAATTCCAAAGCACAAGTTTTCTGTAGGATATCTTTAAAGATTTATTTTGATGATGTGTACCCGGCCTTACTCGGGATTTTTCATTTATCATTAGGGTGCCATAATTGATTTGACAGCGAAAGTAACTATTTCCAAATAAAGAAACATTCATTTAAATATTTTATTTCATTCCATTTTTCAAAATATATCTAACTCATTAAGTTCTTAAGTAGGTACCTACTCGTGTTTTCCATTTTGAAAATATTCCACCCAAAAAAAACCTTCTTCTTTTGAATATGCAATCTGTGGTTAACCAGAGTGTTATACCTATGGGCTAGCCTAAATAAAACCTGGCGGGTTCAATGTTTTCATACTAATTTTAAAACGTTATAGCAAACAGTTTTACATATTGGATTTCATTCAAACTACTTTTTAAACTTTCCCGGCACTAATAAAAACAAACTGTGCTATTTTCAGGGCAACCGGCCAAGTAATTTTCGTGAAAATCGAGAACAACAAACAAACAAACTTACATTGATTTTTATTTGTCAATAGTAAATGTTACCTACCATTAAAGTAATGCAAATCTGCAGTCACAGAAAATATTTAAATACCTCTATAGAATGTCTCATTTTATTATCTATTGTAAGGTAGAGCTTGGACAATAAGAGAATGCGCCTGATGGTCGATGCGCAGAAGCTGATTTTGGTAGGAGGCGTGGCCAAAAAAAAAAAATCACCAGTTACCATTCTGTATTTTCGAATAACTTCGGAAAAGCTGCGCATACAAGTAGGACCGAGCGCATTCTTTAGTATCAAGCTCTACACATTTATGACAACAAAATTTTGTAGGTATAATAAAATTCTTAAAGTAAAAATCATGGTCTCCCACAAACAAATTAATTTAACTATAGGTATACTTACTTAGAAGGCACTTCAGGCAAATATGTATAGGATAATATGCATTCCAATTAATAATATCCACACAGCATCCCCAAAGATGATATAGGCCTTGAGAGAAATTATTTCCCTCGGGGTCTCCTATTTGGAGTTACTGTAAAATAATAATAATAATAATAATAATAATACTTATTTATTGTAAATACATTTTCTAACAAAAACATTTACGAAGGCTTTGACTGTCCAACTAGGAACAAATCCCGTTTTAGGAGAGTTAAACTGACAAGTTTAGTTCATATAAATGCCATTATACAAAAATAGATGGAAAAAAAGCTAGTGTTGACATAGTGTGGTAATATAATATATCTAAAAAAAGTGTAATAATTAAGTATAAAGAGATTATGTATATGTTTTTGATAGGTATTGGTCGGTGATATGAGGAAAAATGCGTTTAAAACTAAGTACTAAAAAAAAGATAATATTATTGAGTGATATTAAAAATATTGAGTTACGTATCACTCTGCTTTATGTGCCGACTACGAAACTCAAGGATTCAGCCCGAAGAGGACATAGCAAATAGTTAATAACATATTAAATATATTTTATTTAGTAAATACAAAAAAGTAACTTTAGTAAATTATGTACAACCAAATGTTTGTCCTTTTTCCTTTTCTTGGTTAGGGTTTTTAATCCAGTTAAGATCTTTTCCCAAAGAGCACAAATAATGTAACATAAATTAAGTCAAGTAAATCAAACCGTGAGATTGTAATAGTAATAAGGCCAAACCGCCGCAGTACTAGTTAGATAGAAAAGATGAAGGGTATTATACAATTCCTAAGATATTGCTTTAAGCCCTAGATAGATAAAGGATTATAAAATAATCCAAGAAGTGAATTTAAAAAAAATTGGTTACGTCTTTATGAAAATAATATCTAGTTATCAGGTCACGGATAATAATACTTCCAAAGTGTATTGATGTTGAATAGTTGAATAAATTATGTTTATAATAATAATGTTACATAATGGGGCACAATACGCTAGAACAGTGGTTCTTAACCTTGTGGTCCGCGGTCTAGTTTAATCCTGGAAATTACCAAACTATGGCATTCACTCTTCCCAAAATTATAACAACAGTTTTTTTTATTGCATCACATTCAAAATATTCAATATTAGAGAAAAAAACGTAGGTTTAAAGACGCCACAGTTAGTGAGTTTTTATTAAAATAAATATATCTTGAAAACGATTCACCTCGAAAAACATTAAATGCTCAAAAAAAAAGAGTTTTTTTTCTTACCGACCAAATGCAATTGTAATTTTGCTGATATTTTATTTGGACTTTGACATATGTATTGCCAAAATTTGATCTTTACACATTTTAAATTTTTTATCAGTACAGTACGCCATATATAATGCAGCAATGTAAATACAAATTCAAATAAAAATATAACAAAGAAAAATAAGTAATAAAAAAATATGAACAATAGCATTGGAAAAAGCATATAATAATCCAAAGCAGAGAAGAAGTATTTATCGGTAATATTTCAATAATAAATATATTGATCAACATTAAATTCACAGTATATTTTTTACGATACCTTCGTAGCCAGAGAGTTTAGATAAGATGATAACATAAAAAGAAATTACTTAGAAGCAGAGCTAGGTAAATTGTTCAAATAACTAGTTGTTCTACTTACCGAGATAAATTTTAACAAGACATGTTTGTATTTCGCTATTGATGTGTTAAATGTGTCAACAGTATCTTTATAATAAATTATTACCTAAATTCTGTATACGGTGAACGAAAGTATACAATTGTGATACCGTGTTGGAGTTTCCTTAATAATTAGGTAGATAGATGTTTATTTACGAGGTACATGGAAAGAAATCATATTTCCAACTTGAAATGCTGGAAAGGAAGTAAGTCAGTAACCACTATACTCACGCACCGGGCTACCAACAAGAGAATCATATTTTTCATGTTCACGTTCATTAATAAACGGTTAGGAACTCTTGCTCTATATGTTTTTCATGTTCACGTCCATTAATAAACGGTTAGGAACTCTTGCTCTATATGTTTTTCATGTTCACGTCCATTAATAAACGGTTAGGAACTCTTGCTCTATATGTTTTTCATGTTCACGTCCATTAATAAACGGTTAGGAACTTTTGCGCTGTATGTTTTTCATGTTCACGTCCATTAATAAACGGTTATGAACTCTTGCTCTATATGTTTGTCATATTAACGTTAATTAATAAATGGCTAATAATAATAATAATAATAGTAAATTTCTATAGCACAGTTTTGTGAAGGTTCACCCCAAGTGCGCTTTATTCTAACTAACCTAACCTAATATAATTGTAAAATATCAGATATACTACATAGTGTATCTGTTATTATTGTATAATTAAAACGATGGCATAAAATATTCATAAGCAGATATTATAATATAACAATTTAGAAACTAGGGGTGTAAATAATCAAATATCACGTAGGTACAAATAAAAACAGAACAAGAGAATATTATATGACATTATGTACATGGTTTTTCACTGGATACTATGAGAATTAAATAACAAGGGCAGAAAACCGCAACTAAATAAGATATGGAGGATTAAAAGAAAAAATGTCCTGAAATTCTGTTTCTATCTACGTGAATTTATGTTTTATATCGGATAGGATATTTTGAATAATTTTGTTTGTTTGTTTTGTTTTTGGATGTTAGAAATATTTGTGGGAAGCTTATTCCAGATGACCGGGCCGGATATACGAAAAGCGCGATAATAGTACACGGGTTTATTTGACCGAGAGGGTTCAACTAATCGGTTAGCAGCATTCAAATCTGCCGACCTTAAAGAAAACTGCCTATCACCTGGGTCTTGTCGGACACGTAGTTCAAATATATAGGCTGGTGCCTTTCCCTGGAATGCTTTGAAGGTTGTTAAGCAAATCTTTAATTCTATTATTTCAGGCCATCGAAGCCAATGAAGGCTAGGAACTCTTCCTCTATGTGTTTTTCATGTTCACATCTATTAATAAAATAAACGGTTAGGAACTCTTCCTCCATGTGTTTTTCATGTTCACGTCCATTAATAAAATAAACGGTTAGGAACTCTTCCTCTATGCGTTTTTCATGGTCACGTCCATTAATAAATGGCTAAGAATTCTTCCTCTATGTGTTTTTCACATTAACGTTCATTAATAAATGGCTAGAAACTCTTCCTTTCTATGTTTTTTTTTATTAACAAGGTAAGGACGTAGGCTGCAAATTTCCCAATTGAATTGGATTGCACGATGGTCGGATTAAGCACTTTGTCATTAGCAGCACCCTGGCGCATTAGCCACTTGCGAGGATTACGCTATTATTCATCGATTGAATACCTATCATTAGTCAGTTACTGCACTATTCGAAGTATACCACAACCCACTGAACAGATAATTCATAGATATGTTATCTATACCTATTTCAAACAATACTGATGTCACCAATTTATATAAGACCTTTCGAATTCTAGACCCCAGAAAGGCCAAGGAAATTGTTTATTTTTTCAAGAATAAATTCGATTTTTGGAAATGTTTCATCAATTTCAATAGAGGCTTTAATTATATCTTCAGTAACTATCATCTGTAAAACAGCACAGCTCGACGCGGGTATCTTTGCAGTCGGTAGCGTCATCATCATTGATTTAAGGATATCAGCCCAAATTTATCCTTGGAAGTGGGTTTTATTTGGAATAATGATTTTTATTAAGAATATTCGAAATTAATTATAGATGAAATTAATCAATTTTAATGAAAAAAATATACGTGTGCTTTTATTCACTACACGCCATTTGTATGAATTATGTAAACAACAAGAATACTAAACACTCTAACGACTTAAAAAAAATAATTCTTTTCACGGGTAATTATTTTCCGCGAAACTGCCAACGCATCTAAAACTAGCGACAGCTTGTCCCAACACTGAAAATAAGGGGACTTTTTTTGGGGGACGAAAATCTTGGAATAGCGTTTTGTTGCTCACTTTTCATTGGTTTTCGCAATTATAATATCATTAAAATTAAGTACCCCTTCTGGCCGCCTGAAAAGTTATCCATGTCAATCTGTAACTACAACTTCAGGCATGCACCTGGGTATTAGGATCCCATATTATTGAGTATTCCAGGAGCGGACGATCCGGGTCGCAGGAGCTCGCGGGGAAACTGCGCTCAATAGGCGGAATAAATAACCGCATGATCCACCGAGCACGGCTCCGGCTCACTGCTTCATACACGCGCCATATTATATCAGTTACAGCCATCGGGCATAGAACGCTCTGCACTTCACTCCAG
Source organism: Halesus radiatus (assembly GCA_022606495.2). Taxonomy (NCBI): domain Eukaryota; kingdom Metazoa; phylum Arthropoda; class Insecta; order Trichoptera; family Limnephilidae; genus Halesus; species Halesus radiatus. The sequence goes on along the minus strand of JAHDVE020006496.1, from coordinate 14,954 downwards.
TTTCCATACTCGGCTTTACTATTCGGCTTCGTCCGAGATTTGGATTGATAACTATGAAAAAATAGTATGGGTGTTTGGAAACCCAAAAATGAATGTGGTTAAAAATAACGTTTTTTCTGGTGTATGCATTTAAAATACACCTTGGGATTTCTAAATAATTAAATTTTAATATCAAACATAAGAAACGTTGTCACCTTACCAAAATGCTTACCACATTTTTACTGCAAACGTTGAAAATTTTGGTGGAACACTATATTTCACATTTCTTCCTTCCTTCCTTCACACATTTCTTTTGTTTAGGGAATTTGTAAGAAAATTTTTCGAATTATTCACTTTGGCTATGTTTAGGATTTTAGTATTTTTTTTCTAACACCGATAGAATCACGTATTTCCCCATGCTGGAAAAAACATTTAAAAAACTTTTATAATGGATGGACGTCCGGTCATATTTAGCTTTAGAGGCTCGAGGGGTTAAAGCGGTCGTATTGGTCTAGAAATTCTAGATATTGACAGCAATGAGAATTTAGTGATGGCAGAGCTCACCGTTAGAGAGTTTGTGGTGCATTTAGTGAATAGATTATAATGTAAATGCGTTGTGTACAACGTTTCTTGGTCGATTGAGAGAGTTTTTGCAATAGATATTTATCTATAATTGAACTGAATTGTTATGACTTGAAAGAGCTGAAAATTCAAAGATAGCCTCAAACTGGCTGCGCTTAGATGTGATTTAAAAAAAAATATTGATCGGAATCGAACCCTCAAATATCCGACTCAAAATAACAAATGTGTAATAAATATCATTGCGCTACGAAGGCCATCTAATATTACAGGCTTTGTTCCAGATTCGTCGGTGATACCGTTTCTATCCAAACGACCAATAATGAACTGAAGATTATATGTGTATACTGCGGAACTTCGAGTCGTGAGAATTTCCTATTAATGCGCTATCAGCTGACAGCAGCTGTATTGGATTAAAGGGGATACGGTAATACCATGAATTGCATCCAAATGGGTACTAAATGTTATCGGCTGGCAATGTAAAATTACATAACTTAATCGGGTCCTTGAAAATTAGTATTTCTTCGATCCAATAGATATGTCTGCAAATATCGTAGCAGGCTAAACGTATTTACTGAATCCCATTTCAACGTATTGTATTTTAATATTTTGTAGTACTACACTCAGTGGCGTACACCGGGTTTTTAATCAGGGTAGGCAGTAGGAAAAATAGCGAATAAATTGATAAGAAAACAAATTTACAACAAACGTGGTAAGTTTTTGCTAAGAATGTATAGGCTGCTGGATTTAGCCGATGTTTGTTGGGATTACCTGCCACATCAAATATTCGAATAATCGGTTCATTTATGCCAAATTTCTAACGTTTTACCTAAAATTATAGTCCATATTAAATGTAGAATTTAAATGATTACAATTTGAGAATTATTGTCTTTTGAAACCTTATACATTTTCCCAATTACACGTATACAATTTACAGAAAAATCGTACGTACTATTTATTGACTTAGCAGCCTGAAAGGTGTATTTTTTATGTGCTCAACGTTAAAAATAAAAATAAAACATAAATAGAAATATATTACCTTCGTTTCTGCGATGCAACTTTTCAATTCGCTGAGATCCGCGGCACACCTCTCAGGAAGGAAATGCTGCAACTGGGAAAATAAACGGAAATATCGCCTTAGCGGAATAGCATAAAATTTCTTACATCAACCGCGTACTAACAATTCGCAGGTTTATCAAAGAAAAACATTGCAACCACAATATTATGTCGCAGTAAAATGAGTCGCTTCAGTAAAACATTTTACGTCCATATCGTGATTACTTACCCACATATTGAATTAATTCCACGCCATTCGACTGCGAAAATTATACCACTTATAAAATGTTTCAACGGTTAAGTTCTTACTCACAATGGCAACTCTTGAATATGATTATTTGTTATTGTAAATGTTATGCTACGAGTGATGTTCAGGTGTGTGTTAAACACATATCATAATGGAGACCATTTCAAGGCAAGCCAGAAACATTCATCAAATCCATAATGGTAGTATGTATTAAATGGGTTACCACTTATGTACTCGTCTTCATATCATGATTTTAATACAAAAGTTTAGTAACAGTTAGAAAGATACTTTTTAATATATTTTTTTTTAATTTAAAGGAATGTATTGTTTACATCTCAGTAATTTCACAAACACATCGAAGTACATATTGTATGGAATGGTCATGTACATTTGAGATTTTTTTGTGTCCTAATATTTAAAAAAAAAAATTTATGAAGCTTTTTTCCAAAATCCGTATAATTTTAATCACTCATTAAAAACAGATTTTTACATTTGTGTCATTAATTCTTCCGAGACTTTGGTCATAATGGCTTCAACTAAGAAAAAAACAGATGTCCTTGCAATTACAAGGCGGGTACGGGTACCGTCGCCGTGGGATATCCATATCATTCATTGGATAACACCTCTGACGTAGGTTACCCCAAGCGGTTCGCTACAGCAGGTGATTTAGCATGGGTGCCCGGGCTCATTCGGCGAGGTTTGTCCAGGTATTGGAATAAATAAATTGTTTTTCGAAGAAGAGAAACAGAGGTGGACCGCAAATGAGCGAATTGAAGCAAATCCGAATATGTAAGAGTTGAACAGACAAATAAACCGGAGACATTCGAAATTGGTTCACAGCTTGTCACCAGAAGACTGATAAAAAATCATAGGGTTTTATATATTTTAATGATACTAATATAATTATATTATAGAATTTGTGATAATGTCAGTGGTTTTCCTTTGTCACCGACAAGGTGCGAGTATGAAAGAAGGCCTTTTGTGCATTCTTATCACCGCTTTATATTGAACTATTGATAAATGCACACGTGCTAGTATTTTATAATATCGACTGCGTGTTGGGTATGAATGAACGTTTGTATTCATTTCAAGGAATTTAATGTCATAATATCTACATACTGACATATATTATATTATTGTGACGGCCTAAAAGTTTTTTTTTTATCTATGTTATTATCGATGGGCGAAGCGGTCAGCTGTTCATGTATTTATTTTTGGAGCGCCACGCGGTGCAATAATTAATTATTGTGATAATTTTCCGTTCAGCTTTACTTGATCGGATCATTTTCTCGTCTTCCTGGGAAATGAGGTAGGTACATAGATTAATTATTTTAAGATAGCGTAGTAAAAAAAGAAGATAAATTCTAATTCTAAGTCATAAACTTCTAAAAAATGAATGTTTGACGTGTCTTTACCTAACCTAACTTTACCTAACTTAACCTAAAACCTGACCTAACGTAACCTAACCATACCTAGCATATCCTAATGTAACCTTACCTTACCTAACCCAACCTAACCTAACCTAACCGAATCTTACATAACCTAACCTTACCTGATCTAACCTTGCTCAAAATACTAAAACGTAAGATGCACAAGGAATGCGTCCAATTTTATATTGACCCATGACACAAGTGCTGTTTCTGTCAAATCGTAATTGCACATCACTGTTGAGATTGACATCCACCTGTGGATTGTGGTCTGTTGAAAATGCGTGAAAACTTTCCCGACTCTTCGCAAAAGCAGGCAATCTGTTTCATAGAATTGCGATCTTTAGAACAAGAGGTGGAAAATTTTGTCTGTTCCACCGATATTTTATTGGAAGGTGCACCGATGAACTGGCGTCATTGACACCATCGGTACCGATGTACAATCGAGAGACACGCTTTAAGGTTGACAATTCACCCATAAGAACCTGTTATGCAAGCTTGACTTTGGAATGATTTGTGGGGTTTGTGTTATTTTTCTCCTCCAACATGTATCTCTTCTAGACCAAGGTTCTCTCCCATTTTTCCAAAACATCCCGGACGCTGTATTTACTTTATCCTTAAAGCGTTTAGTCACTAGTGATATAATAGCGAAAAATCTAGTGGCATTATATGTAACCTCTTACATCATTTGTGGTCAAAATGACAACATACGAGTATACATGTGATTGTAATCCGCGCGTTAAAGGGGATATGTTTTCATAGTAGTGACTACTATAATTGTATTAACAACTTTATAATGGTGACGTCATTATTAATTATTTAAAAATATTGTGAATGATGGGTAAGCATCTTCTAAAACTGCACTATTCAAGTTCCCACTTTTGACTAAATGTTTCCTGATTATCGAACCTGTAAACATTATACCATCTTTATTAGTTAGAAAGAGATGACAATCTCCCTGGGAATACATATTTCATTTATTCCGACAGTCTTATGACGTCTGTTGATTTCCTTGTATTTTTTTTCGTGGTCTTTATTTTGAAATTCTTATTTTTTTTACAATGAGTAACGAGCCACCAATTAATGTACCGAATGGTTCTCAAATTTATTTTCGTCCTGTTACATTTTATCCTAATTCCAAATCTCACTTCTAGATGTTTTCCACTATACTGGGTGTACCCAAGGGGTCCAATCTTGGTCCTCTGCTTCCTCTGATTCCTCAACTGATTTGACATGTCTCTAATAATTTCAATATCTCTGCAAATTAACTAGACACAGAGTTCAAATGTTAAGTGTTCCTCTGCAAAACATTTATCTACTCGTACTCGTATCTGATAAAATAATTAAAATACACTTTTACTATCACTTTTACAGACAAATTGTACATTCCCGGGTTACGAATAACCGAAATAATATTTGAAAATCTCCTATTACCATCATAGTAAGCAAAAGACACAGCCGAAGAATTTAACTCACGACGCTTGGGTGAGACCCAGACGTGATGCTAACTCAGCCACTGACCGGTCATTATGTCATTATAAATTTTGTAAGTTAGTATTTCAGGATAATTCTTGGATTAAAAGTTGATATAGGTATCAAACAATACATAACTAATAATATATCTAAAAATAATACTTTGTTATATATATTTGACGGCTACCATGGTCGAGGGGTAAGACTCTCGACTACGAATCCGAAGATCGCGGGTTCAAATCGTGGCGTGCCCAAATAAATTTTATTTAATTAATTTGTGTTGTTTCACAATTAATTAATTAAAAATAATATATGGTATATTTTCGCACGTTCCAGAGTGGAAGATACTCTCAGTATCGCCCTGGTGAAAGACCACCATTCAGAATTGAAACGTTGCTTAAAATGGCTTTTACCCGTGTTTGGTGACCAGATCTGAATAGCCAGGTATTTCCCACCTTCCTCTTCCCCCTCTTCTATTCTCCAATACCTTCAGCCTCATAACATTCCACAATGGGATGCCATAGTCTCACTGGCTCCAGACGGCTAGGAGCAGTTGGGACTCTTGTGCGGTATTCATATAAAAAAAAAAAATATATATATACCCCTTTTATTAGCTTAGATCAAATTTCGTCAAGGAAAATGTAATAACAATGTAATAATAAACCGGTTGGCGTAAAAATAAATATATTTGCGGTTCATAACAAAGTGTTTGTTCAATTAATATGACTGTCAAAACCAAAAAGTAATTACTTCTTATACAAAAAAAAAATATTTTTAAAATATATCTGAAAATATGTTAATATTGCATGAGATAATCGAGGTTTGGGGCATGGGGTTAGTGTTGGGGTGCCTTCGTTCGATGGGCATTGGCTGCAAGCACCATATGGGGTTTTCTCAGTTCATAATGATTTTCAGGAATTCACCACTATTCTGGAACGTGCTTGATCTAGGTATTATACATACATATCTCCCCGGTGGGAGAGACGGTTCGTGAATTTTGAGCCTGCTAAAGTGCTAATGTTAAAGAAAAGTAATTATTCATTGATATTATTGTGCTGAAAATTTTCATACAAATAAATAAAAAGATTAAAAATAATTTCCAAATTTGGAAATAAAATGGTAAAACTTTTAGATTTTTTTTTTGTGGCTCTTTTTTTTAAATTGAATAATATTAGTATAAGTGTAAGTGTGGTCGTGCGAAAAGAGTTGAAGAATTACGCGGAAAATGTGTTTCGGCCACCATAGTGGATGATAGTCCGGGACTCTGGATTAGAGAAGAGATTACAACCAGGAGTATCCGGATAAAATTCGGATTTGATTAGCTATTTGAAACGCAGCGTCATGTGAAATTAATGCGTTTAATAAGGTAATAGGCTTGCCATAATAAACATGCAGACATTGTGATTTGCGCTTAATTGCGATATTATGTACTGAAAATAATATTTTAACTGAGAATTATTTTTATTTTTTTTCAATAATTAATATCACAATATGTACATTGTTTTATCTGAAAATAAATATATATATACTCACATACACACACATATATATATAGTGTATGTACGTATAGGCAGTGCAGGCTCGTGATTTTTTAGTGTGCTAGAGTGCTAAGATTGAAAAAAAATAGTTATCGATGTGGTTAAAGCTGAAAATATATATTTTTTTAACCTCGATTTTTCGTATGAAAATTTTCAGGAATGTTCAGCTTTGGCGGTGCGCTGCAACGTTTTGATGAAAGATCTTCATAAAAAAATTCGATTGTTTAAAAAAAAAAATTGTAGAAAAAAATTTTTTCGCCTGCAACTACTTCAATAATGTCGATTTTTTCAATCTTAGCTCTCTAGTACATTAAAAAGTCACGAGCCGCCACTGCCCATATGTGTATAATGCATTAGAAGGATACTGCACCCTATGCAATGCACCCCAGTAAGGGGTATTTTTTTTTTAAACTTCATGGGGTACCCTCTTAAAACGTTCTAATATATAAAAAATAAAAATAAATTAATATTGACGGTCATTGAAATTTGAACTTTTAGAAGTAATTTTTACTTATAAAAATACAAATTAATCCGGTTATTCGGATTTTGAATTTCATGAAAGCCGGAATGGTTCCGAATTTTTTAATCTCTAGGCTTGTGTGAGTAGGGAGTCGCAGTGATGGCAAGCGGCCGCCCACGGCGATTGTCCTCGCCATTCAGCACTTCCTTAATTGCGAGGACTCATAAGTCACTTTTGCTAGGTGAACCATTCAGCACTCGGTGACGGGGGAATCTCTGAAGATTGCAGAAAAAAATAAAAATATTTTTTTTTTGTGAGAGTTGTTATACTTCATCACGCAGGGTTTCCGAAGTGACTGTTTAATTGTATTATAAGTATTTTAGGTAGATGTAGTGGAACAGTTAGTTACAAGTATTTTGGTATGCAAAAGGAATCGAGTATTTTTATGTTCATTATATATATATTTTTTTCATTTCAAACCCAATGTCCGTTACCGATTTGCAGGATGTGCCCAAGGACGAACGAGGGAAGCAAAATAATATAAAACAGATTTAAGGATTATTTCATAAAGACATGTATTTTTTTATGTTAAATAATAAATTCATAACTTTTCTTTCATAAAGACATTATTAACTTTTGCTTTATACAGAATATTTGTTATTACGCATGACACCGGTTCCACCTTCTTGCATTTTATACCTCTCACATAAAAAAAGTACGTTTTACAGTTACATCGATATTTGTTGTATTTATTTTTATATCATTATACTCGTATACTATTAGTTTCGCGTCTACCGAACCTGGACCACATGTTAAATTCATACTTCGTACAACTGTTGACCATTGATTCCTCGTGTAGAATTAGGCTGCCAAAATAATTATTAATTAACATAAAACAGAAGCATCTAAAAGCCTGAATTGTTTTGATCAATTATGGGAAAGTTGGCAGCAGTTATAAACTATGTTTTGTGACCAATTGACAGATTTACGTGCTAGATCGGAAACTAATCAAAACCGATAAAATCACATATATGTTAGTACGAGTATAATCTAACACCTTTCATATTGATATGATTTTTTTTCTCTTCGTGTTCCATTTAATTATTTGAGCGTGCAATGAGTTGTAAATGCAAGTTAAATGACGTCAGTCTGAATGTAGATGACATCATTGCGGGAAACGTAGCGGAAAACGCTATTCGCAAACTGATTGTTCTGAGAAAAGATAAAAAATAATCGCCCTTGGATTTCCATTTTCGCTGACGTATACTGGGGAGTAAACAAAAATAAAAATAGGGGTTTATTCGAAAAATAATTGTATTAAGTTTCAAAATAAACATAATTTTCCCCCTTCCTGTGGTATTCGTAATGTACCCGCGTATTATTATAAGTCTTCAATATTATCTATTAATATTGTAACGGCCTTTGTCCGCCTATAAAAATAAATATCTTGTTTTTCCGGTAATACAATAAGTTGTGGGTATCTTTTGCTAACCTTTGCAAACACATGTAGGAGAGAGGTAGTAGGGGATTTTCAAATATTGTCTGGTTATTCGTAAACACGGAATATTTGTCTTTCTTTTTAAATTAAAAAAAAAAAGATAATTGCTTTTTAGATTTTTTTTTACTTTTAAATATTTTATTTTCATTTAGGTACATTGTTAATGCTATATCCACGTACCCACGTTATTAAATATATATATATATATATATATAAATTTGTGTTTTTTATTTTTATATGAATACTGCAAAAGAGACCCAACTGCTCCTAACCGTCAACCTATGGGATCCACAATTGGGGAATTTTGTGAGGCTGAAGGTATTGGAGAATAGAAGAAGGGGAAGAGGAAGGTGGGAAATACCTGGCTATTCAGATCTGGTCACCAAATACGGCTAAAAGCCATTTCAAGCAACGTTTCAATTCTGAATGGTGGTCTTTCACCAGGGCGATACTGAAAGTATCTTCCACTCTGGAACGTGCGCAAATATACTATATATTATTTTTAAATTAATTAATTGTGAAACAGCTGTCAAATTAATTAAATAAAATTTACTGGCGCACGCCGGGATTTGAACCCGCGACCTTCGGATTCGTAGTCGAGAGCCTTACCCCTCGACCATGGAGGCCGTCAATATCTATATTTTTATTTAATATCTACGGTTTGAGTGATTATAAGATATCAGTTATGTATACATAGACATATAGCTAACTGTTATCTGCATACACTCGTACTGCGGAGTAGTTTCAAGTGAGAATTGCACTACTCAGTAGATGTCAGTAAATGCATAGTTTTTACGTAAATATATTAGAGCTATATTAGATGAAATAGCAATAACTTGTACTGAAGATATGAATGTTATTTTCATTATAATAAAAATATTATTATCTTCTAACACTGATACCTGTTTACCTATTAGCAATGTATAATATATTTTTTAAAAGAATCGCTACGTTCAGTGTTAGGTATTCAAAATGATGGACCCAGTTTCAGATACACGAAGTCAGGCCGGGATTTTTCCTTTACAGAGTCATCCATTTGCTTAAATTGGTGGCCAATGACCAATGTTTTTCATAGTTCAAGTTCAATCATAAAATGGAGACAAAAGGTACGCTGCACTACAGCTGCACACGAAGACCGAAAACCTTACGCTGCATGGTAGCCATTTTATTCTCTGCTTGGCGGCAATTTAGCTGTGGTTTGGTTAACTATGAGCGATCCAGCGGTGGGATTCGAAACTTTCAGACCTCCTTTTTCAATTGCTGTGTAGATCATTCACATATATAACATATAATTCAAGAAATACGGTACGAAATTGAGTTTTGAATAACCTTGTACAATTATAACTGTCAATATGTAGGTAATTATTTATGATTTTTTTAAATCTATGCCTTGTAATAATTAGTTCCTCGATTTAAGGGATTTCTCGGTTATTGACTTTGATTTTGAATTACAGTGTGGACGTTGTCGATGTATTCCGTGCAGACAATGTATGCCTAGTCGATAATCATTAACCCTGCTAAGGAAGCGTATTCACTATTAGTGTACAAGAGCACCACGGATAATCAACTTTTGATTAAAAACTGAAACAAGCCGAGAATAGGCGGCAAATGGGTTCAAATAATGGACTACTCAAAAGTTAAAAATAAATAAAACTGTGCTGATTGTCGATTTGATCATTAACCCCTCAGACCGTGTGCATATTTGAAAATACATAAATTTTGTGAATTATTCCTAAATAGGGATTAAGAGTGAATAAAAAGCGGTTTTCGTATTCCAATTGTTGGCAATACTTTGCGTGCTACTTATTTATCTTTATTATCTAAGGATTGTCCTTTACTATTAATATGAAGATTATCGTTCCCTGTATTTTTACAAAACTATTATTATTTGATATAATATGATTAGCGAATTCAGAAAAAATAATTACATGTTCTTTGATTCTAATGTCGAAATTACGGCTTGCTTTTCCGATATAAAATGAGAAACAGTCTCTATCTCTTCCCCGAACCCTTACTCGTCACTCAAATATGAGGTTGAATCACTCCATCCATATTGCGGGATTAACCACATTTAGTCTGGAACCACATTATTTGAATTATATAGTAGTTGTTTTTTAAATAATGATAAAAAAACGTTTTTGAGTGACCAGCATTCAAAGTCATTATCCAACTGTTGTGAGGCCACTAGGAGACGACGACGAAACATTTTTTTACAAATTATATATATTTGACTATAACACCTTTTCCAATTTCTAAAATTTCAAATTTGTTTAATTGTAAACAGGTTGTATTTAAATTTAAACATTTAAACCGTTTATTTATGCCAAAAGAATGTTTATTTTTTAAATCTATCTATATTATAAAAAAAGTCAAGATGATTTGGGAAGATTAAGTTACATATGAAAGGTTATATGGACACCTATGTTAGCAAGTTGGTATATCTATGCTACTCGTAGATCGAAGATTTTCTTTTGATTCATGACATGTCCTCACAAGGTTGTCTCAATGTCAAATAACTATGGAATGAACGAACCTGCAATAGGAGAGAGGGGGAGAAAGAGCCACCCTCGGTTAGAAGGACCAATGAATAGAACTAAGATAGCTGTATAGGACCATACAGGCTGTTCCCGTTAGCGATTTCTAATTTCCTCTCTGTGAATGTAACAAAAATCAATTAATATGACATTAGAATTCCATTTCAATGAACGGATGTTTTCTGAAGTTGGTTTGGAATCGGAATGAAGATTTTATTACCTAAATAAAATAAGATCAAAGCAAATTAGTGTGCATATAATATCATGTTACATAAATTTGGAGTTTATTTATTTCAAGTTTATTGAGGCTTATAGTTATTAAAATTTAAAAAAATGTAAGGAGAAAACATTAAGTAGGTACCTTCATAAACCCCAGTAAAGAGATAAACCGATAGAAGTGTGCTGTGTGCAGTAAGGTACTTTATCCCTCACTTCTAGTGAAAGTATTCCAACGGTCTTAAACGTTGAAAATACTTCTTGAACAAATAATTCATTGCTCTATCTGGGGCCTAGGAGATGAAAGGTTTTACGTAAATTGGCGACATTAGTATAATTTTTATTGATTTAATTTATTCATTTTTTTATGTACCTTTAACGTTTTATTTTACATATTTTATTTTAACACATAATTTAGTTTTAGTAATTGACAAAAAGTCAGTGTTTTCTAATCGGTATCGATATGACGTCGATCGGTTTACCTTTTCGCTGCTAATAATAACAAATTGTGTATTTGTAATCACTTCCGGCAGCATTTATAAAACAACGAAATTTAAATAATACATAGACGAGCTACAACTGTCCACTGGCACATTTATAAACATCTGTGAAAAACTCTTCTCAAATTGCTAAAACGTTGTCACCCCACATTGTTGTAATTATGACGTAACGTTTTCTCAGTAAAATTTATGTACTTACCGTATACATGCAATCATGTACGGTTAGTGCGGAGAAGGCGTACGAAAACTTTTCGAAACATTTACCAATTAATAAATAAATAGATATATTGAACCTACGGTTTAGACTAATGGTATTTTTTTTTACAATTAGTGCACATGTAATTAAATACGCCGATTCTAAAAATAAAAATAAAATACATTTGTCAATTATAAAAAAAACATGACTGTAAAAATGTGAAAACTATTTTTTTTTGATTTTACATATTCATACTAAAAAGTTTTGTTACAGAATGCACATGACTAATGAACCGAATGATGGACGAAATTTGTTGTAGGTATATTACAATATGTATTTGTTGTACATTTGTTGTGTATGTTGTGAAAAAGGAACTAAAAAATATATATATATATATATAAATATGTATAGAAATAAAGGCATTTTTCCTCAACATAAAGTTACACGTTAAAAGAAAAAACAATAATTTGGAATAAATATAGAGTAAAAAAAAATCAAATTAGATAAAATTATATATATAATTATATATGAAAATGAAATTTATGTACTTTTTTTTTCAAATGTTGTCAAAGATCACTCAGCCGAATTAGCGCCCAACCCTCAACCTCGACCTTACCTGTCAAATACCTACAGCATTTCGATGTTTTTAAGAGAATAAAAAAAAATAAAAATATGTTGCTGTAGACCAAAATTTCTTTGACTTTTTTTACTCCAAATAAGGTCAGGAATCACTGGTTAAAGTAAGTCAGGTACGTTACTTAACACCCTATCTATGTATGGACTTACATATATTTTTTTTTAAAATTTAAAATATAAATAATAAGAGAAATTACACTACTTTACGATGTAAGGCATCCTATAAAATAATTCGTTCCCTTTGCAAATAACCAATTCAGAACACTGGTGGTATAAAGATTACCAGTTTTTGATTTCCAAGTATCAATACTCAGTGAGTTCAACATTGTCATGACAATTGTCTTTATATATCTGTCAAATGTCTAATATTGCGAATTTTTTAAAAGTGACTCTGATGGTTGACATTTGAATATAATTCTAAACAATAGTTTTTGAATTGTAACCATGGAATAAAGAATTGATGTTACATGACCTCCATGTAGCTATTGATTGAAAAGGTGCAATATCCAGAGTGGAAGATACTCTCAGTATCGCCCTGGTGAAAGACCACCATTCAGAATTGAAACGTTGCTTGAAATGGCTTTTAGCTGTGTTTGGTGACCAGATCTGAATAGCCAGGTATTCCCAACCTTCCTCTTCCCATTCTCCTTCCCCTCCCCAATACCTTCAGCCTCACAACGTTCCCCAATTGGGAATGCCATAGTCTCACTGGCTCCAGACGGTTGGGAGCAGTTGGGACTCTTGTGAGGTATTCATATAAAAAAAAAAAAAAAATATAATCACATTTTAGAGTTTGTTGGTTTAGGATTGATTATTAGTTATTTATTTAATTATATTGTGTCATTACTGCAAAGATGTACCTTTTCTATCACGTGTCGCCACAGGTTCCGACTTGGCAAAACACGTGGCACGTGCACCGCCCCATCGTCGCAGCATTGAATGAAATGTGGCGGGGGACGAGCCATTAATGGGCTGGCTTTATGGTCGAAAAATTAAAAATTAAATTATGGCAGAAATATATATTTATTTATTTTTTTTTATTTTATTTAATATAATAATTTTTTTTACAGAGAGTATATAAAAATAAGACATGATTCATATAGTGTAACAAAAAATATATTATAGCTATTCCTCACCATAAAGAAACAAGGTTCTTGTGTTTGGTGAGTGATTATCGCTTAATTAATGAAATCATAACTTAAAGTATTGTTGTACAATAGCAGGAAAATATGAATTTGTCGTGTAAATTTTGTAATTTATCACTAGTAATAGTATTAAAGAAAATGAAAAGAAAGTAGAAGAAAAGAAGAGAAGATAATAATAAAAGACAAAAAAAAATCTAATAATAATAAAAAAATTTTTTTTTAAATTGTTACAGTAGTTTGAGGTAATTTTTTAATCTATGTTGAAATTCATAGATATTTTCTATAATTTTAAGATCAGTTGGCAGATTGTTAAAAAAAGTTATTCCTAGATATAGGTATGTGTTTTGCGTATGCTTAGTATTGAATGGCGGGATTTTAATGTTTTGTTGATACCTTGCGGATATAATGAATTGTAATTTATTTAACGTTTTTTCTTTAAAGATTTGAATAATTGCATATTTTTTATAAATTTTATCTACTGTAGGTACATTGAATATTGTAAAAAGCTTTTCAGTGGAAAATGATGATGGTTTTTTTAAAATTACCTTTGTTATCAATCTTTGAATTATTTTAAGTGGACTTAAAATATTATCATATATTCCCCCCCAGCCAATAATTCCATATTGTAAAATAGACTGAACAATTGCATAGTACACTCTTTTTAGGTTTTCTAGTCTAAGAATATTTCTTAGTCTTATAAATATATATATACATTTTCTAATTCATTTAACAAGTTCACAAATATGTGTTTTCCATTTAAAATGCTGGTCTATATATACACCAAGGTATTTAATTTCGGAAGTTGGACTAAGTATTGAACATGCTTGATTACAATTGATTCTGTTGCAGTTACTTTGGTGTATTATAATTTTTATTTTTATATATATATATATGTATTTTCTTTTAAATATATTTATTTCTTTTATTTAAATATATTTTTTTATTTTCTTTAAAATATATTTATTTATTTTCTTTAAAATATATTTATTTATTTAAAATATATATATTTAATTGAAATAAAATGTCATCGGAAAGCAAAATGACGAATACGTTTTTTACTCCGAATTTTATTACAGGAATCGCTGATTAAAGTCCGTCGGGTACATCTTGATACACCTTTTATATTTGTAGGCAATGTAGGCACCTATATACGGATGATAATATCATCACACTCAGTCCGCGAACCTCAGTTCTGTACCCATGGCTATGTATGGCCGGAGATCTTCGTAGCCACGAATATTATGATAATATTGCATACACAGGGTTTATGTGGTCATGGATACAAACGTGGCTTAAGTATTAATAGATGGGTATATTCGTAGCTATTAATATATAATCTGATACTTATTGGTACTTAATGGTGCCGTTTATTATGTGTTGTGACATTTGCAACGTTTGTAATATTGTTCGATTGCACATTTAGCATGCAATATATTTACGTACGCACACTCTATGTATTCTAGCGAAAAC
>JAHDVE020006495.1:0-20104 GCA_022606495.2 Halesus radiatus | reverse complement strand
GATCTTAAAGAAAACTGATGTTGTCAATTTACTGTTAGCCTGACTTGCAGCGTTGGCAATACTGTAATGATCAAGTTGGTCACTGTAACGCGTTACTTAGTCCGTAACTCATGTCTCAGTAAGTCTTGCAATAAAAGTGTGCAGTTTTTTTTTTATGTGACATCTTACGAGTACGCCCCTGTATGAACAGAGCACGTACAGGGTAACTGTATCTCTACCCGATTAGGCAACGTTGTGAGGAAGGTTAAGGAGAGGGCTGTAAG
Source organism: Halesus radiatus (assembly GCA_022606495.2). Classification (NCBI taxonomy): domain Eukaryota; kingdom Metazoa; phylum Arthropoda; class Insecta; order Trichoptera; family Limnephilidae; genus Halesus; species Halesus radiatus. Next base: position 19,841 of record JAHDVE020006495.1, on the reverse strand, counting down.
AAGGGATTTATTAATGCGGGCCTCTTCCCCGATTAAATTTTGAAAAAAATACAGATGCCGGTGGCTCGTTCCACATACGAGTCGATTTACACAAAAACGAGTCGGCGAAACGACTCGTTCTAATGAAGCCGAGATCAACCGTGCACGGATGTTGCGCTCGTGTCCATCGAGTTTCACGCACGTTCGCCGGCGCTGAGGGGATCAACGATCTTTCGAACAGGCTCCATTGAAATATCTTTAAAACAGACTCAGCATGCCTACATTGCGTCTGTACATTAAAAATATCAGTCGGTCTGTTAACAACGGATTGCTAATCAGACGAACCTCCCCCCTTTGCACAGAATCAAGCAGGTTTATCAAGTATTTGTTAGCTCCAGCCCAGAGGTCACTTCCAAATTCAATAATACAAGTCTTTTAATCTCTGGATTATCACAAACGTAATAATTAAATAAGACCTTTCATCTTCTAGCTCAAATACAGGTTAGTGAAATTCGATAAAAAAATATTTTCGGTATTTGAAAATGTACATCAATTTTATGAGAAGTAAGGAAAAGGTTAGCTTATTTCATGACATGTACATTAACGGCATACTTCTATCGGGCTGTCTCTTCAGTGGTGTGCAGTGTGCCTGTGCAGTAGCCAGTGGCAGTGCGCACAATACTGCACACATTTCCGGACGAGGTGCACTTTGCTTGCATACAAAATGAAAGTACCTACTCTAGGCGGTGTTCAAACAAGCCACCGGTTCGTGTATGTGCTTCCTACGCTGGCGGCTTTCGATAAATGCTACGCTAAACAAGGAAACAGGATGTCCTAATATATTCTATTTTTATGATGAACAACTGATGGATTTTCCTCTATACGCTCTAGTAATGCTAGGACCGCTGATAGACGACTTGCAAATCTTTACAACATATACCATACTCGTACGTCATATGGAAATGCTGCGTTTATATTAACGGTATTTAACTCTAGTCATCCAACGTTCGTACAAACCACATTAAATCTAACCATTCATCAATTCGATGAACGATTTTTAGATTATTTATTTTTAATTTTAAAAACATATGTTTTTGTTATGTTTATTAGACATATGTATGAAGCAAATGTTATATTGATAAATAAAACAATTTATTTTAATTTAAAAAAAATACTTTTTTATTATTTTTAGTAAGGCACTAGTTTTAATGAGATCGCAATTTATAACATACGTAAGTAAAATAGACTTTTCTTCTTTTGGGAACTAAAAATACAACATTCTCATTACTCGACAAATTAATAACTACAAATTATCATTGTGTTCACCACAATTTGTCTAACCAATTATCGAAATGACGAGTAGATTCGCAATATCTCAAAAAAATGTGTACTTACCTGCCGGATACGACTGCCTTTCGAAAGACTGTGGTGAACACTGAGTTGATAAGCGACAACACGATCATCGGTGTGCGCGGCAAAAAGAGACAGCGTATTTCGTGTCGCATATTCGTCGATGCGACGAAGGTTAGGTTTCTAGGGTTAAGTGAAAGGTTCTCAAAAGAATTTGCGTCATAGTTTCAGGTGTTCAACATTTGTACAAGGTTGACATTTACCATATGAGGTGTTGTTTTTACGACTCTTTCTTGTACTCAACGGCTCGGTGGTTGAATGATTTACCGTCTTTCATGTTTTTTTCAGTCTACATGATGTTTATTTTTATGAACCACTCCAAGTAATTTTTTTTTTAATCGCGATTTACTAAATAAGTATACTCGTACATAAGTTATAACACAAAAATAGTAAATAGTATTTTTTGTTTATGTTATGTAATTATTTTTATATTAATACTGAATTAAACGAAAGAAAATAATAACCTTTCCTTTCATCACTTATTTATGGTTTATAGTTTATCTATTCTTCTCATTATTATTATAATTTTTGTCGTTGTTCTTTGTATCCTGATGGTGAAACTATTAATTTTGAAATATTTTGATGTTTATTTATTTAATAGAAGTTTAAACAAAAAAGTGTTTTATAATTTATTTATTTTTTAAATGTCTATTATATTTTTATTATTATCACGACACACATTGAAATGATTAAAGCATTACACTAAATTTGACTTAACATTTTAATATTAAGTATAATAATTATATTGCATTACTTCATTAACCTAATATTTAGACTAGTGAATTAAACTTTTATAGCTAATCATTAACAAAAGTATGTTAGGATAAGATCACAAAAGCAATCAATATTTATAATAGCAATAGCATCGGAAAACAAAGAACGATATTGCGCTATGAATAAAGATGATGTAATAGTAAAACAAAATTTCTCAGAGCAACCAGTTTTCGAATCAAACGTATTCCAAACTCGCCTCTATCCTTAAACTAAATGTGGTCATCCAAAATCCAAAGCTGACTTCTGCGCAAGTAATCCACAAAGTGGACTGCCCAGTCACCATGACAACCAACAAACAGCGAGGCTGTGTGACGCCGGACTAGATCGAACTTAATTATTAATATGGCGTCGGGAGCTTTGCGGAAAATACGACGTTAAACTTTGTTTGAGTTTTACTGGATAATTAATGGGTGTTCACTTGTGAAAATTAATGCTTATTATTATATATTTAATTGTATAATTAAATCATTTTAATATTGACAACGTATTTTTTTTTAAATTGCTTCGTTCCAATTTACGTATTTGTCCTTTTTAATGTATAAATTAAGATCTTCAAATTTTCTAATCACCTATATTTTTTTTAGTTTATTAAATTTATTTATTTAAAAAAATGAGAGAGAGTAATAATTCATCTGTATTGTTACAATTCATTTTTACAATATGCATTTTAATTATGTACTTTGGTATCTATATTTTTATATCTATATATCTATAGAGGTATCCCCACAAAATCTAAACCATTATTTATATATGATTAATACTACGTTGTACTATATAAGTTGGAATACATTGTATTTTTAATTGCTGATTCTACAAAGAGTTTATAAAATGTGAAAGATTGGTGAACACAAATATATTTTTAACGATGTTTATATATACGGTTGTTTCCTCTCAGAAAACGTTCGCTAAGAACGATATCTACAAAAGCACTATTGAGCATAATGTTTTATAAAATAGTTCCTATATACGATGTCACTCTAAAATGTGAATTTCAGGTTCCTATGACCTACTTGTCTACAAATTATCTTTATGACCCAAAAGCAAATTCACTCAACCAGAAAAGTTTTGAAAAAAAAAACTGATTTCCTAATGATAGAAATATTTTTCTCAGATGATTATATCTACAGTGATCTCCTGAAAGGAAATGCTCGTAGCGAAGAAGTTTACAAAGCTGTCTCAAATGACACTGTCTATAATAATTGTCTTCGATGACACTTTATAAGGTGACTTTCATGTTGACAGCGCTTGTACATAAATACTGTTTACAAAAACACTGTTCACGACTACACATCGAACGATTGCACTCTACAAAAGGGTGTGTGAATAGACAGAGAAAAAAACGGACCAAAAAAGAGACACTACATCCATATTATTATTGTTTTGTTGGTATCAATGTCCTGACATATCCGCGAACGTTTACCGGAATAACGATTGCTTGTGGAAAGACAAATATTGTGTTTCCTTAGATTTTTTAATGTTCCAAAATATTGTGGAAAAACGATGAACTCTGGTAAATTAGTTATAATGAAGGGACATGGAACTGTACGTTGAAATGGACGTCCAGTTTAAAGCATTCATATATTTATATGATTTTATTAACCAATATTCTCTGAAAAATAATGAATTTCTGTTTCTAAAACTGACTTCTTGTGAATATAAAAAAAGTGTCAATTTTCTTTTTTACACAAACAAATCATTTTGATGAGTTTTTGTTTAAAATATTTGTGTGTTCAACAACGTTTAATTTACATTGCGAATTTGATTGTGCAATTACGACGAAATAAAGTAAATAATGACGGCCGTGCGCCATTTCACGCGATACTTAATTTTGGAATTTTGGTAAAAATACCCACCCAAAGTGATTGTTCTTTTTTAGTAATTAAAGGTATAGTAAATATCTAGTAGGAATTAGAAGAATTTTATTTATAATTAAAGTAATCTATTTTTCATGATTTTAGAGGCAACTTTGACAATTATTTGTTGGTATTTTTTTTAATTACCATATTTGATGTTTCAAATCCTTCGTAATGCTTATTAGAATACATTTTATTTCTTTTATTTTATTTAACATTATGTTTTCATAGTAGACGGCGTAAAAAAATATTTTAAATCCTCCAATAATTTCTAAAGTTGCCCTTGAAATTGACCTCTATTTTAATTTAAATAAATACATTTGAAAAATACTTCTAATCTGTATTATATATTTGCTACACCATTTGATTTTTTTTTATTTATATTTTACAAAAGAAAAATACACAATGCAAAAACTATTTTTCGTTGTTTGTCTAACGAGAGCTTGTTATTCGAAACTCAAAAATTACAGACAAGCTTACAAAACATGCATATATGTATGTTTTTATTATCTTATAAAATAAAAAATAAAACATATGTAACAAACTTAAAACATAAATATTTCTACAAAAATACATATATTAAAAAAATAAAAACACAAAAGAAGGCAATAAATTATATATAAAATAATATTTCCTTATTATATGATACAAATAGCTTCTTTCAGCTAGCTGAAAAGAAACATCATTTGGTTTGGGCTAGTATTTTGGCCTCAAATCCAAAATTAAGTTTTGTATGAAACAGGCCATGCAACCGTTCCACATTTATTTACATATCTATATATATTAATATTTGGAACGTTAATAAGAAAACTTACCAATTTACGATTTATTTTCTTAATTTCTGAACGCGTTCTTTTAATACTGTTTCTGGATTACTTCGCCTATAATAATTAAGCATCCGTAATATTCAAGCTCACTCTTATGTACCTGTTTATCATTTTATGAGACGTAATATCGACCCATTATCAATTTCAATGTAAGCCGTAACTATCAGGCGAACAATTAATTAAATGCCAAGAGAGCGTTAGCGTACTATGACAGGAGAGGGATACATTGTGTTGCTTGAATGGATTATAATGCGTTCACTCCTCACTGGCAGATGCCTGTTAGTGACGCCGGAATGTACCTAATACCCATTATGGGCTGTGACGGCCGCACTAAGGTCGGATTTTCAAAAGTCATTTAATCGCGATCCATAAAGTCTGCGTGCTTAACTCAAAAATTATTTATTATACAGGCAGACTCAAAAATCATCTGGAAATGTTATTTAATATTTGAAGATTATATTAACAGATCTCTAATGAAACAAGAAACAGAAAAGAAACTTAAAATGTAATGGTCGGATACCTTTCTGTACCTTGAAATTAATTTTAGATATTGTATTCATAGTTAGTAGTTATTTCAGGGTAGCGGTCATGCAATCACAGAGTTTGACTGCATTGTAGTAAAAGTGTCTCTATTTCCGTGCGAGATGTTTGTTATTGGGATAGTCGGTGTTTTATTTGTTGAGGACCTGGTTTTTATTGAGTTTTCGAGGATGAATTGGAATGTGAAGATTGCGTTGTTATTTTTTAAAAATATTTTTTAAATTTCATTTGGAAAACCAACAGGTTACAATAATTACTATGTATAGTTAATGCGTTTAAAAAATTAACTAATAATAGGTTTTCACTTAAGTCTTTAATTATTAAATATTACAATGAGGTTTACAGGCTTCAGTAATTTATTACAATAAAATTGATGTCGCCAATTTACATAAGACCTTTCCACTCCTATGCTCAAGACAGGAAAATGTAATTGATTTTCTGGTCAAGAAATAATGTTGATATTTGTACATGATCAATTTCACAAGTGGGGAAAAATTGAAGTTACGTCGGGCGCATTGGACACGCCTACAACACATCGGTTTATCTCTTCGGTGATTCCAAGGGATATTAATGGGTGGAATTACTCGATATCATCGATTATCTTCCGTTATAATTCCATTATTAAGCATGCACTTATGTAGCATGTACAAACATATTTGTCTACACCGTAAAGTCCTTGCCGTAAAGTAAAAACTTTGCTTTCTTAAGTTTCGATAACATGGAGCGATTTGAACGCTGCTGTTTACGAAATTGCTTCGTGAGACAAGGTTTGCTGCAAGTAACTCAATTAGCAGCTTTTAAATACTAGAACATGTTCAATTTTGATCGCGATAAAAGCACGATTTCTACGGTCACGTGACCTAGATGCCGGTTTTTGATTACGGTCGAATGTATTCGCCACTACGCAGCGCTGCTCTCGCATCGTCTGACATCGACAACAACTGACATTTGGTTTGTTTTGATCATCGTTACGCTTATTTTTCTGTTTTTGTGTTTGTTTATCTCTTCGACTAACCAGTTGCAAACCCATTTCCTTCTATGCGAGGACTTTCTATTTCACATTAATTTGTTTACTCAGCTCGGCAGAATTCAAACGATTTCAAAAATTCTGAACGAGATTCGTACGACATTTTTTTGACAGTCCATTCGCTACTTCCTACACGCGGTTCGAGATATTTCAGTAGCTCCATGTGATTTTCTACTAGCGGCTAGAAGAAGTGGCGATCACTAGCTACGACGCGTTGACGCCAGCAGCGTTGAAATCGAGGCTTTGAACAACAACAACAATCAAATGAGCTCAGATGTCATGACTTTTGAACCACTTTTCTGTTCAATATTATTAGGTTAACGCTACTATTTGTGACACGCTAGATAATCTCAATCATTATTTATGATGCTTCGTAATATTAAACTACCAAAAATGAAATAGAAGCCAAATTGTTTTGATAAAAATTGTCTCGCTAGTATTGAAACTCTATATTTTTCATAATTTTGTTTTTAAAGTATAGGTATGATGCAGAAGAATCCAGATTATTGGCTAAGGCGAGTATCATATAACAGGAACAAAAAACTACCATTCTGGTTAAGGTTAAACACGCTTTAACGCAAACGGATAATTATTTTTTTTTGCAATTTGATTTAATATCGCTTTGGGTGGTAAAAACGAACGTTGGCGTCGTTCTAATGGCCGGATTTTCAAAAGCATTAAAAAAATCATCTTGAACCTTTGAATCAATTGACATTCAAGTATCAATTTATCTGATTTTATTGGCAAAAAACAAAATTTATCTCCTCTTAATGAGTATTGAATGGTACTCGATTTCTGAAGGATGTAATTTGGTTGATTTATGACAACTTATGTTGATTTTATTACGCCCCTAATGGGAAATATACCGAATTCGGGAAAAATATTGGATTCAGCACTTAAGCGTGAATTGATCTATGGCGTTGTTCTGGATGATGTACTTATAGTTACAAACACCGCGTTGCTGATTTTTTTAATCATTATTTTTCGAAAACCGAGAAATTAATGTATGACACGAGTTCTTTACTATAAGCCATTAGTTTTATGTAACCCTACATCTGTAAATTATGAATAGTTACCACACGATATCTCTCGAGTTACAAACTTTCTGTCCGAAAATTCATGGTCACAATTAAGCGTTTGATATAACAGACCAGAAACAAAAAGCTAATTTTTCGTACTGTTAATAAAACATCACATCAATTTTATTTTTACTTCAGAAATATATTTATTACATAAAACATATGCATAATAAAGATGAGCGTTATACGGTGTGAAGCTAATGACAAAAACTATTAGTGTCGAGAACATTTACATAAAATGGAATCAATTGTAATTTAACTAAAGGCAAATATATATACATAAATATGCAGAATAATTTTGTTGGTTTACCCGCGTAATGTAGTTCTTAGAAGGACTTTTCAACACCTGACGTTTCGGACAAACCACACTGTCCATCTTCAGAGGCCTTATGTTTTGAGTTTTGTTTTGAACTGATCGCTTGCGCATGTCCGTTCAACGCAGAAGTCAAGACCTAAGTGAGTACAAATCATTTTAATAGTCTAGGACGAAGCACGCGTGTTGATAAAAGGGTGGGGGTAGGGGCAGGGCCTTTAATAGCCTGTTTGCGCATAGTAACCTGATTTAATTTAAGCAAATTGAGATAATTCTAAGAATTTTGGAAGTGCTGATATCGGGTAATTTTGATCACTTATAACTTTCCAAGTGTCGGGAAGTCTGAGTCATTTCTAGTATTCATGTTATTTTTATGTTTATGAATTTAAATGGCTTCGCCGTAAATCCTTCTCGTTTCATTTTTAAAAATGTTAGCTATTGTCGTAGTATTATTAAAATCTATTTTATGACCTTCATTAAGGACGTTTGTACTAAGGATGACGTTAAGCGTTTATTGGTGACTATCATGTTATGCAATTCTGCGTGATATTTTTCTATTACTCCGATATCCTTTCTATTACTTACTTAACGCAATCATTAGTAAAAAAAGTCCACGTAACATCCGTGAAAATCTCAACCATAACATATATATTTATTAAATTTAATAAATAAATAAAGTAGCAGAAATCATTGCGAACCGTAATACTATTTCTATACGTAGAGCATATTTTATGCTTGATAAAACCTTAGATAAATATTTGAATATGTACTCGTACATATATTTTTTTTTAAATCTTTTTTCTAATAGTTTTTTTTAAATTGGTTATAGTTATTTCTTAGATATCAATTTTTATTTTATTACAACTAAATAAAAATAAATAATAATGGATCCCAGCCATTCAAAACCACCGAAACTAGAACTGTCACTATATTTGCGGTATTCGTTTCGCGAATAAGGATTGCAATCTAGCAAAAACAAAAAAAAAACACGGCAGAGAAAAGACTTCCAAGTGTAAGAAAATAAAAAAAATGACTGTTTTAAATCGTTACGGTTGCGAGAAAAAAATCACAAAGATCTTTTTACTATGAAACAACACTAGTAGTCAATGGATTAACGACAAAATATTCGCTTTAAAAATACAATCAACCTAAGATAGTTAGACTTACTGATTATTGATAAACATTTCGACAGCTTCCAACCACTATGTTAAAGCTTTGTAAATTGTTCTAGTGTTCGTACCATACAAAAAGTATTCATAACATCTCTGAAACTCCAATTGAACATCCAATCCCATCATCCATCAACAATAACTAAACGGTCAACTCGATTCATTCCAACAATCCGGACTTCACTCCTGAAGGCAACACAATAAAGTGCTTTGGGCAAACTGTCATTCAAATGTAAATCAGGGTGAAATGGAAAAGTTATCAGTCAAAGTTACCCTAGCCGTCCAACGCTACCCCGAACTTCAGAAATATTTTATGGTTACCTACCTACCTACGCAATAAAGGGTTTTAACTATTCTTTTTTTATTGAATTAATATTTATTTTACATTTTTTTGACATTTTTATTGACATTTATATTGTTCCCTGATGCTATAAATTCGATTACATTATTATTATTACATTATTCGACCACTTAAATAACAAGGTTCCATCGGACATATTTAACCATGTGAGTTATAATGGATTGATCATTTTTGACTTTAAACCGACAATAATTTATGTGGAATTCCAAATTAATACGATTTTTATCAGAATTTAATGAAACCATTTATTATAATAATTGCTGACAATACTTTATCGTTTACTTTAAACTACTCGTTCAGACGGTAGCCATGTTTATATATTCAAAGGTAACTTTTGTGTTTAATCTAATTTCCGCACCTTTTCATGTTTTTTTATTAGTTTTAAAAGTAGGTACGAATACATATTCGTACCTACTTTTAGAATATCTATCATTGTTTCTTTAAATGTTTTTTTCGTTGTTTTTACTTAATAAAATCTTGTGTAAAATAGTGCATTATTTATCATTTCAAAGTGGAATACGGCCATTGGGACTTTAAAATGTTTCAAATAAACGTATCAATAACTTCAAAAGTTTTGAAAATAAATAATACACTAATGTTTTTAATAATTTCACTTGGTATTATTTTATTTTTCACTGCCAATTTTAATTCAAGTCGAAAGTAGTTAATCGGTTTTTTTAAATATATTATTTCTTTTCATGTTATTACTCTTCAATAACAAATAATGTGGCCTGAAAAAAAATACAAAAATATCCTAGGATAAGATCATAGAAACTTTCTGATGAGAAATTTAAATGTGGTGCGATGTGCAACTGGCAACGTTACTTCATTGGGGTTTAAGGGAGATTACCTATTTACTTATTCCAAGGCAGCCATTTTAATATACAGGAAACCTATCCACATTTATTATGTTTTTTGAAATTACTATCAATGCTGATACCAACCCTGATATATGGCAGTGAAGCGTGGAACTGGCAGAGGAAGTGTGAAAGCAGACTGAATGCTGTAGATATGTGTGGTAAAACCATGTATGATTGTGTGAAAAATGTTGAGATTCGTAACGAATGGACGGCTGATGTATGCGTAATGCGCTGTATTAATGACCAATCTGAACGAATAAATAAAATTAAACTCTTCTTTAAAACAAACTTACATACGTAAATATTTTATACAAAACATTTTATAAATAGAATATTATGTACCTACCAAATAAAAAATCGTGGCTCTCTTATCAGGGATTATTTAAAAAAAATATTTTGTCAACTTGTATCGCAACTTATAAAAAAAAAAATTAAAAAAATACTTGAGTCGAGCTATGTCATCAGTCGGAATAACAGAAGAGAATCAGTGTATGCTGCAGGGAAACGGCGTGATGGTGAGTCAGTTACTATCAATTTGTAACAAAATATCTTTTCAATATTTAAAATACGATTTAAAACTTTTAACACGACAGATGGGTGCTTTCAAACAAACAGAACTCATAATTAAATAAAGCGCCTATTAAATATCGTAATTACACCCTTCAAAAGGTTTGGTAGGAAATATTGTTTGAAAATCGTTTCAGTTAAATTACTAGAAAAGTGTTGTTAAAGTTATTTTTCCTATCACTCAATTGGTATCCATTTAATTTTTATATTTTAAACGGAATAAATAAATTGGATTAATTGCATTTTAATGAACGTCAAACACGAACCAAAGAGGTAAATGATGATACTTAACTAAATGTGAAATTGAATTCTATATATTGGCACTAATTTTTTTTACAATGAATTTTAAAACTTCTCTTCATTAATAATAAACTGCTCAAAAATCAAAAATAATAAATTCGCTATTGAAGTTTTTTTTTCCTACTTGCAAGAACATTCCAAAAATAACGATTTAATAAGTTCCAATTAAAATTCGTAGTGGCATATCCATGTGTTTCTAAACTTTGTGAATTTATATTGCTTCTATATATATATATATATTAATTACATATTAACAAAACGTTTGGAAAAAGTAAAAGTAAAAAGATTGATTCGTAGACAATAAAAAAAGCTATTTTTTTTTAAATTTTGTCTGAATATCAGAAATGTTTTTTTTTTATTAATATTTTTTTAGAAAGCAATTACTTTGTGGTTGACATATTTATTTAATGAAACAAACACTATCAGTTTTAAATTTTACCAAATGAAACTTGAAATAAGCGAAACCGGTTGGTGTTAATTTAAAAATAAATTAGTTGTGTAAAACAAAGTTTTTGTTTTATTTAATTGATTCACCCCTTGTAATAACAAAGTCCCAGCTGACACAGTAATGTCATGCGATAATGGGCTCTAGAGAGAGCTACTTTAGAGCTCATTATCGCATAACGTTACGGTGTCAGATGGAACCTTGTTATTCCAAGGTGTTGAAATGTTTTTTTTTAACTTGTTTCTGAATTCTGTTCAAATAGAAAAAAAAAACAGTTTATTTTTTTTTATATTTACCTACTAAAAATAAGGATTTAACGTACAAAACATGCTGGAGGCTAATAGGTTATTATGTTTTTTCTTGTGTAAATCCCACATCAATAATTGTTTTCCAAGTTTGTCTTTAATTTTATTGATAACATTATTTTGTCACTTAAAATTCTACATTTACTTACCTATTATTAGTGTTTTTGTTGTTATCAGAAATAAAAATTTTTTTTTTTATGTACAGAACCTCAACTTGCAGATGAATGAACCACAATGCCCGACGCTTTGGACCATTCAGCCACAAACGAGTAATTAAGATCGAATATCAAAAAAGCTTTTGTATTCGATATAACTTCGGGTAGGCAATCATGTTTTTACTACCAACTAAAATTTGATGATAAAACTAATTTGGTAGAACGTTGTATGATAGTCAGTCATGTGACAAATTGACATTTTTGCTAGACGATTAACTTTATTTGACTTTCAATTCATGAATGCATTTTAATTGCCTGCAGGTAATTATTAAACGTGGGACAAGCGTTCTGATTCAGAGAATTTATATTAATAAATTAAATGATATATCAGTCCCACTTAAAAAAAATGACCTGCCAAAGTAAGTATCTACTTGTTCTTCTTTTTAGTCATTGATTCAATTGATGAAAGTTAAACACAAACCACTAATGAACATTATCATATATTAAATCTTAAAGTAAAGGAAATTCGTAAGACATTTTTGGATGAAATGGATTTAATCCAAAGGGAATTCAAAATCTATTAATAAATAAAACTGATGATTTAGAAATTCAAAGTTATTAAAATGAATTCATGATGGTATAATATCACGAGGTATGTAAATAAAGCAATGAGACAAAATTTTCCTTTTTTTAATTTTATTCAATTGAAATGTTGCCTCTTTCGAAGTAGCTGCCTTGGGTAGCCAAACAGCGCTGGATACGGGTTTTCCACTCTTCATAGCAGTGCTGGAACTCGTATACTGGAATCGCCAACTGGTCAGTTACGGCCTTTTCAATGTTTTCCAATATCTCAAAATGGCGCCCTTTCCGGATCGTTTAAAAAATCCAAGGCTCATTACCAGTAATGTACATTTTCCTGAAAATGAGGCTCATTTTATACCCGCCCCAAAAACTCGAGACACTTTTGGCTCCTGTTCTGCTTTTGATCCTGTGAAAGGTTTTCCAGAACAAATTTGGAGCAAATTTTCTTCATTCCCAATTCTTCAAAATCCGAAGAATGTTTGTGTGTAAAATTCAACTCTTCCCCAATCATTCTAATTGACAAACAGAACGCAGAAGAACCCGTATTTTTAAGACATTTTAATCTGTTCTTACAGTTGAAGGCCACCCGCAATGAATTCGACCATAAGAATTCCTTAATCTACCTGAAAAACTTGAAAATATGCTGCCTCCAAATAGGCCTGTTGAAGTTTTGTAAAAATTTTCATCACTGTGGCTATTTCTGAAAAGAGACTTAATGGTTTTCACCTAGTTTCAGATGCACAAGATAAAATTACCAAGTGACTCTAGCGAGTTCAAACTCGTATTGAGTACGCCTCGGATGTTGGGTTGCCTCCTTCACTAAACGCGAAGTCACTAATGTTTCCAGGACGAACGCTATGCTCCCAGTCTTACTACTTTATTTACTTACCTCTTATGTTTTAAAAAATATTTTTATCCACATATTGCTTAAAGAGGAAGATAAAGGAATTATTATTATAGTTGAATTGATGTTTCCATATGGTCACTGCTTCAAATTACAAAACATATACCGAAAATTATAAGATTTTTAATAAAGATAATTTACCTCTTTCAAACTCTCTTCTAGAGAAGAGAGTAGAGAAACCGACCCATCGAAGATACCCAAAAAAATGGAGTAATTTTGATTATGGAACTCACCAGAAGTGATAGGCCTCATCGGGCAAGTCATGATGTTCTCGCAGCGCTGGCCGTCGATATTGAACTCCTCGTTCTCGATGTACAGCTTGATGAAGGGTAGACGCGTGTTGAGATGGTAGCGACAGTGCAGGTTGCGCGGGTACACGCCGGGATAAGCGGGCGACTGCACGTAGCAAGTCTGCAAGCGGCAGTCACGGAACACGCGCTCGCAGTACGACCTGGTATGAAAAAAAATTATTAGGTAGGTATAATAATAAAAAAGAAGGGTGGGGGGGGGGTTTAGTGCAATCCCACATGATTATACATATTGTACATAAATAGAAGTTCAAACAAATTATATGAGATAAAGAATATACAAAGTTTTCCCGGGTGAACTCGGGCCCAACGCTCATTCAAGAATGGTGCTTGGTGATGTTGATCGTTGTTCCCACCGTGTTCTCCATAAATCATTAGCCGCATTCTGGCTCCTGTGACCTGGCATCTCATCAAGCCCACGAATTCATCCATACGTTGATCCGTGGACATTACCTATGCGCTGATGTATTTCCAATATCCAAATATAATTCTGATGGCGTTATTATATTGGATTCGGAGTCGATCCATTGGGGTCCATGATAAATCAACACACGTATTAATCGGCACATTTTTGTGCACAAGTGATAAAAGTCATCGAAAGTACGAAAAAATCTATCAATCTTATCTAATCTGGTCAATCTTTTTTTTTTTAATAAAAATAAATATATTATTATTATAATTCGGTTTTTAATTATTTTATATCACTTTTAAAAAGTGTGCGATTAATAAGTGTGTTGATTTATCCGGTCTCTGTTTCGTTGAGCTGTTTCGGTAATGACACCATGTAACTCTAACGGTATCGTACTATTTTACTATTGAGGCATTGAGCTCGGTTATTTTTTTTGCGAATTTCTTTATTATTTTTTTTTATAAATCACCAGGTCGACATTTCGTGTAATAAATAAAATGGTGTACAACTAAGTATCTAAAAGTTTTATTTCAATTAATAAACTTTTAAAACTATGTATGCTTGGTGATATATCTCAAAGTATGTGATATCACTCAGGATACTATATAGTATAAGTCTTCAAGAGATCCTTGTTGTAGGAATAAGGAAACAAAAAATACCGCAAATCATCACAGTCAAACTATAAAGCACAATAACTAGTCATGAAATCGACCCGTTCTCATGGGGAAACTGTCAACAAATTAATGTTTACCACTTTCTATTTAAATATCGGAGGCACAAACACAGCGTTTCATTCAAGTATGTCCAAGAGACTGTAAACCGTCTGTTAAAAAAACTATCAATCGGATTGTTTTCCCTTCTCCTCGAAGTAACGTTTCTAACGACATTGTGGGTAGCGGACATCTGCCCTGATAGTCCACACTGCAAGGCAACCCGAAATGTTGGCTAGAGAATGATGAGGAAACACAATACTGCAAAATGCCCCAACGATTAAACAACCCTATGATCAATACGTTTCATATGCAGCTAGCTTGCATTACTATGGATAGCTTTTGACGTCATGTTTGGATATTGAAAAATTTTCACCAGAATTTTGATTATTTTTAAAAAGATATTACAAAACTTAATTTTTTTTTGAAAAAAATAGTTTTTTTTTCAATATATAAAGATCATCTTTTAGTTCAGATCAAGTAACAAAAAAACGATAAAAATGCATTTTCAACAGATAAAAAATACCTTTCTCTCCAGTTGTTTTTGTTAGTAGCCTTAAATAATAATTATTAACAAGCGACATATTTTTATAATAATTATTAACAATCGACATATTTTTATAATAATTATTAACAATCGACCTATTTTTATAATAATTATTAACAATCGACATATTTTTATAATAATTATTAACAATCGACATATTTTTATAATAATTATTAACAATCGACATATTTTTATAATAATTATTAACAATCGACCTATTTTTATAATAATTATTAACAATCGACATATTTTTATAATAATTATTAACAATCGACATATTTTTATAATAATTATTAACAATCGACATATTTTTATAATAATTATTAACAATCGACATAAATGAACTCCATTAAAAAACAACGTCATTTATACAATCTAAAATATATAACTAATTGATAGCCTCAAGAGCGGGCGGTTTGTGCGAATAATTTTTAACAAAAAAATAGGACAAAAGAAAATAAACAAAAACAAATAACTTTCGTAAATACTTAATAATTGAAGAAGATAATATTAACCTACCCTAAATGTAACACGGAACCGAAAAGAACCACAGAAAATAAAAAGGTATCAGTCGCATCTGGGACTCGAACCCAGAACCTTTATCTTACCGGGACAACCGCTTTACCAACCAAGGTAATGAATGATTAAGTATTACAATGAGGTTTATGAACTTCAATAAGTTATTAGAAATAAATTGAATTTAGTAAATGCGTTAATTATTTCATGTATCCAACTACGCGATGCGTCGTAATTATAGATGTGCGTTTCTTTATAATAAATAATAAAAAATATCAGAGCGAATGAACAAATCTCTACGAATCATAATTAAAAACATACGGCTTTTCAAGCCATTGCCAAGTCAAACAAATTAAACGTTATTATTGGATTACGATTTAATTGGAAAATCATACATACTTCGCCAACATAACGTGTAAAATAGCAATTCGCCAATGAATACGTGTTAAAATTCTACTTATACATATTTTGTTAAGTTAGTTTGTCAATCAAAATCATAATTTAGGATACAGTACCTAGTAGTCAATTAGTTAACAGTCTAACAAATAATAAAAATAAAGGGTGCCGACTTCGTTTAAATTGCTTAAGGGGAATGGCTGTGCGGCTTCTTTCATTCGGAATATTTTGGAATAGAGGCCAAATTTCTTAAAGATACAATCAAATGACTTTGCACAATGATCTGAACGCACATTTTTAACGTTATGCATTGATTATAAATAGTTACCGTGTTTATTTCGTCGAGTATATTTTTTTTACTTATTTATTTTACAAGGATTTCAGTTATTTTTATTATTTTATTATTGTGAAATGGCTTAAAAAACTAATTATTTATAAAATGGCTTAAAATACTTGCAGAACTCGATAATAACATCATGAAATTTGATTTTCTTTAAATTTAAAAAAAAGTAAGTTATCCTGATATTTGTTGTAATTTTGAAGGAAATCGTTTTTCAAGGTAATGAAAAGGAGATTTTTTTAAACTTCGTTGTGCTGAAAATTGCAATATATTTTATTTTTATAATAAGTATATTTTTTTTACACGAAACAGAATTATTTTTTATGTTAGTACTACACAAGAGACCCGATTGCTCCCATGCATGTGGAGCCAGGGAAACTATGGCATTCCCGATAAGGGAATGTTGTGAAGCCGAAGGGTGTGTGGGGGTGGGAAGGAGATGGGGAAAAGGAAGGTGGGGAAGTACCTGGTAATCAAAATAAATATCGTAGTTCGGAATAAAAGTGTATTTTGAGCAAAATAATAAAAAAAAACTGTCCCAAAGATGGGTTATGCCGTTTTCCTGTCAAACGGTAACCTGTCAAAATAGATAGCCAAGCACAGCTTCTCATCTGAAAGTAAGTACCTTAATCTGTTTTAAAACCAGTCTTGCCATATGACGTGAAAAATGAAAATTCTAAAGCTTGGCATTTAATTGTAAATATTTATTATTTTGGAACTACAATATGTCATCACTATGGAAACACAAAGCTACCTACTTTTTGTGTTCTTCACATTCAAATGTTGTCACATATTCGCATTTGATAGTTTGTCTTAAAGAAACAACGCAAAACATCGTGATTCATTTCTTTAGGTTTTTTTTTCATTGGAATTTTGATTTTGTTTTTTATTTATCTAGCATATATTTATCTTATTTTCCGCCTTCCTAAGGAAGCATTGCTTAAAAGAGAAATGTAGTGTTGTAAATTGAATTAAATTGTATTCAATTTCAACATTAAAAAAATTATACATTTTTATTTAGATACATAAATTTCGGAAACAATAAAAAATCACCTTTTACGTTATTATCTTCCTTTTTACGAAATCATTTTTCTTACGTTTATTTGTCTTAGAATATGATAAAGAAAGTAGAATCATCTCCTTTCAGAATGTTAGTTTATTGAAGTAAAAAATATGCACTTGGCTATTGTGCCTTTTAGGCAACAAAAAAAACATTTTCGTATGAGCTGTCTTGGTGTTACCATTTAAAATATTTTAAACTGTTGCAGCGCCCCCATTTTTTGTCTACTATTTTATGTCAGACTTTACGTTTCTATATTTTATTACCGAACTGCAGTTTTACCAACCTGCTCTGGGTATTTATAGGCATTAAAATCAAATGTGTAATAAAATCTGCTCTAAGTGCTCACCCATAAGGGTTTTAAAAAACATTTCATTAATCGGCTTTTAGTTTTCTACTTACCCGAACGAACTTTGATCGAACTCTCATCGGAAAATAAACGAGCTCCGCTGTGAAAATCAATTTATCGCCGGTTCTTGCTCCGTGGCAGGAAATCCTCTTAACGAAAACGATTATCACAATATTTTTACAGGGAAAGGTTTAGTTGGGCTTGCAGAATATTTGATTTATGCCTTCGGGATATTTTGATGCATAATATTGCAAGCGAATACATAAAACAAAATAAAAAAAACGTTGATAAAATAATTCCTTAGAACATCACTACTTATTTATCACATCTGTTAATCTAAAATAGGCTTGACGTAGTGAAATTTGCAGAGATTTTACTTCCTTTAATTTCTCTGTCAGCTCACATTCTTAATTTTCAACTCACATTCTTATTTCGGTCATCTGCTACAAACGCTGCTTTGAAATATTCATTTAAGGGTCAGCACCCAAAAAACACACTTTGCAGGTTTCTAACTCAATAAATTCTATCAATCAGTAAATATCATTAAATTTAAATTTATTAGTAAATTTTAAACGGACACTTAAATGTATAATAATAAGTGCACTGAAAAAAAATCAATTTTCATTATTTTGGAGGCAACTTAGAACATTATTTGCGGGTTTACAGTATTCAATAAATATATTTGTTATGTTAATATGATTATATATATAAAATATAAAAACAAAACATAAAAAAAAGGTTTTTTAAATTATGTATGGCACTTTATGTTCCAAAGTAAAATGGTCATGTTTAATTCATTTAAAGTCCACTTTAATGGTTATTTTAATAGTTTTTAATTTTTTTTTTAATTTTATACTTCGTTATAAGTCGATGGGGTAATTTTTTTTTACCTCAACATCAGCTCCCAAATATTTTTTAAAGGTGTCTCTAAAATCGCGAAAAATCAATTCCTTTAATGGCCTATATTTCATAATGTAAAACAAAAATAAATAAATTACTTCTAATTCGTACTAGATATTTACTAAACTTTTTGATTAAAAAAAAGATCATTAGGTTTAGGTGAGTATTTTGGACTCAAATCCAAAATTAAGTTTTGTATGAAACAGGCCGCGCAGCCATTTCTCTTAATAACCACGTGAAAATAAAAACATGGTGTAAGCATAAAAAAGTTTACACAATCACAGTTTAAATGCAAAATAATATATTTGTTATTATATTTTGTAAACTATTTGATATTTTTCGTGTTTTACTCAGTCCTCACTAGGGGCCTGTGTGGAGGTGGACTAAAGTTATTAAATTTGATTTCATCTAATTGGGTGCGTTATCTATGTCGTTTTTAGTGTTGTCTTTAATTCTTGACTAGTTCTCATTTAACTTTTCTATTCGTTTTACATCTGGGGGAAGAATGTTGTGAAGTTTCGTTATAAAATATATCTAGTTTTCCTTTTTTCCTGATATGATTTTATAATATGGAATATTTTGTTCATACGTCATTTTGATATTCCGCCTCTACTTTTTTTGTATTATAAATTGTAGGTTACCAGTTTCTTTTATACCAAAGCTTCATCAGGACAGTAGATATATCAACAACTCATAACCAGGGGCGTTATTCCCGTTCTTTTTAAGGAAGATTCCTTAATTTTTTCCTTAGGGTTAAACCCTTCTTACTTAACTGCGGTTCCGATTCTCTCGGATGACAGCTGTCAGTTGAATTCAGCGAGCGACATTCATCAAAAATGTCAATATTTGCGATGTT